>CATOUR010000410.1:0-131162 GCA_951848785.1 Callosobruchus maculatus
CTACCAATAACTGTTTATAGTATTAAGTGTTTATTGTTTTGTAGTAATTTATACTGAATTATAGTGTTTTAGTTTTTTTTATTATCGTATATTGTATATGTGTAATATGTATTTATCATGAAATATTATGACATGTCCAATACTCTTGTAGTTTAAATGGATCATATAAACTACTACTAGCGTAGTTCGCAAAAAGGCTAAAAGTCTATGGCGCTGTAGAAGCGCTGCAAGAGGATAAGTGTCGGCGCACGTTAGGTTTGAAACGCTGCAGGTTGTAGCCGTTGGGAAACAAATTCCCAATAGCTCATTCCACAGCATCGAAGTTCTCCAAAAGAAGGAATGCTGGAGGAGACTGCTTCCGGGAGTAAGGACCTCGACGTGGTAAGGATGGGCTCACAGAGTCTCTTTAGTGCTCCTCGTTCGGGCGGCCTTTCGTGTTATTATCTGGGAAAGCTCAATCGAACATCTTTCGTGATAGAATCTGTAAAACAGGGACAGGTCTGCCACCCTTCTCCGATGTTCCAGGCTGTGGAGGTCCTTTGTGAGGTTAGGGAGTATCGATTGCTATCTTCTGGACAGTGTCCAGAAGCATTAGAGAGTGCTTCAGAACGCATCCCCACACATGGAAGCAATACTCAAACGATGGTCGTATCTGTGCCTTGTAGAGCAGCAGTAGTTGCTCTGGTGTATGCAGCTTCCTACAGCGGAACAAAACTTGACTTCATATACTGTGTAAGGCTTTCGCGGCCATCGTCCAATGAATTTGTGGTTCCTGGGTTTTTAGGCCGGCGTCGTTTAGCGTTAAAGCTTGACGTTTCGCCACCACGAGTGGATGGCGGTATTTTGGAAGTCGCCAAAGTGAAATAGCTTCTGAAGATGCCATCCACTCGTGGTGGGGAAACGTCAAGCTTTAACGCTAAACGACGCCGGCCTAAAAACCCAAGAACCACAAATTCATTCCACTTGACTTCAGTTTATATTTTGTGATTATGAGGTGAGTCGAAGTAAACTGTATTGGTTGTAATAGCTGTAGAGTAGCCTCGCCTGGCAAGTAGGGTCCCAGGTCCCCTTTTTTCCATCCCCAAATATCACCCCTTAGCCACTACTGGCTGCCTCCCCCCCTTCCTGACCTTTAAACAAAGACAGTATATCGGCCCAGCTTAGGAAGGATACTTCCTATGACTGGAGTCTATCGGATACAGGGTGTTTCATAAGTTGGGGACTTTTTTTCATACAGCCGATAGTACTCGCTAAAATGAGTGTTTTTTCAAAGTAACATATAAACGAAATATTTAGAGAAAACAAGATACTGGCCACTAAAGAAATCCTCAATTCCGTCCCTGGGCAATGGCTCACCATGTCATAATACCACAACAAACAAGGCAACGCTATCCGTGCCGATGCCGGTAAGAAAACACTGAAACGGGCAGTTCGTCTTACGTCGCGTTGCTGTTGCTACGTCTGGCGATCGGACTTTAAAAAAAAACAACAACAATAGCGCACGCTTATAACAATAATGAACTGGTGGACATGATTTTAATGTACGGTGAGTGTGGTCAAAATACCGCTGCGGCTTCGCGAGTGTATGCCGATCGTTTCCTTAACCGTACTCACCCTGCACCTCGTCGATTTGTCTCGCTCGTGCAAAGAGCTAGAGACACAGGGTGTTTGAATCCACATCGTAGTGGACACGCTGGAAGACCTAGACAACCTCTTATGTTCCAAATTGAAGAAGACATCGTAAACCGTACTTTTACCTGTAAGACGCCTGCGACAGGACCGCACTTACAACTTCGTAGCAACCAAATAGTGAGTAGTTGCTTGAAATTTTTTTTTACTGTTTTGCAGCTGGTTCACCGTGCATTAGCTTTGCCGTTTCAAGGGCCGTTGCTTCTAAAGAGGAAAGTCCCAACTTTTAGGACACCCTGTGTGGTCTCCAAGTTTCTGTAGCAGATTGGGATCTGGTAGTCCCTCGCAAACCATTTGCATACCTGATATTCGCTCCAGCAAGAGCAAATATACACCCCAGTGGGTCCTAACAGACTCTAACCTCAACGCTACGCATTTTCTGCTTTCGCTGCCTCTTCAAACACCACAGGACAATCCTCTAATTCTATTTAGTCAGTTGCCTTCTGCTTTTGCTGACGCCAAACAATTGTCAGGGAAAGGGAGGCGTAGGGACGCAGTTTTTAAGGGTGTTTAATGTTTGTCCAAGGTAAACTTATATTAAAATGAATATTTAAAGAGGACCGGGCATTTTTGTAATCTAAACTCTGCTCAACATACAAGGATGAGACATGAGAGCCATACTCCAGGCCAGATCTTATCTGGGCTTTATATAGGGTGTCCAGTTAATGCGTAATTCTTCGATATCTCACAAAGTATACCCAATACAAGAAAATGTCAAATAGAAAGGTTACTTGGTTACTTAAGACGCATATTCTAAAAATATTTTGAAATATACAGGGTGTTGCGGGAAAGTAGGATAGTGATCAACTTCATTGTTTTATATGGAATACCTTATATATACCTTTTTTTAAAATTCTTCTAGTTTCCATCATTGATCTCTATTTAACCCTAAAATATTTTTGGGATCGGTTCCGATGTTGCCAAGTTATAATTTATTTTCTATTAGTTTCCGGATTTGCAAGGGTCGCAAGTAATAATACGTCCAAATTGATATATTCCTTTAAGTTTTCTAAATAATACAGCAAGTTACTTGAATCTTAAGTAGATATTATTTTGGATGTTACCAGCAACTTGTATCTACAGGATGTTTTTGGTAGAATTTAAATTACGGCAATTTGAAGGTCATTTTACTTTGTTTTTTTAAATGTAACACTCTGTATTTTTTATTTTAAATCGAAATATCTACTAATACCCTATCTCGCCTTGTAATTTTTTTTTTCGCGTTTGCGGCGTTGCCAAGTTATAGATTATTTTTCAAAATTTTTAAACAAATATCGCCGATTTTAATTTATTTTAAATAGAATCCTCTACCTATTTTTATTGCAATGGATTGCGCATATTGAATTTAGTAAGATCTCACAATTTCAAAATTTTGTTTCTATTAATTACTGAGATACGGCAATACCGCTTTTTCAGTAAACGGTACCAGAACGCTTAAATATTTTCAAAACTGCCACAGCTGGAGAGGTGAAATTCAATACTGGGGGGTTTTTGAACATACAGAATTCAAAAACGCTAACATCAGTGTTGTCAGATTTGCCAATTTTACGTCATAATTTTGAATGGAATGCCCTATTTATGAAGTCTAACGTAAAAGTGGTAAATCTGACAACACTGATTTTATTATATAAAATATTACAAGGCGAGATAGGGTATTAGTAGATGTTTCGATTTCAAATAAAACATACAGGGTGTTACTTTTAAAAAAACACAGTAAAATGACCTTCAAGTTGCCGTTATTTAAAATTCTGCCAAAAATACCCTGTAGATACAAATTGCTGGTAACATCCAAAATAATATCCACTTAATGTTCAAGTAATTTGCTGTATAATATTGTTGAGAAAGGTTAAAGGAATATATCATTTGGACGTATTACTTGCGACCTTGCAAATCCGGAAATTAATAGAAAATAAATTATAACTTGCCAACGTCGCAACCGATCCCAAAAATATTTTAGGGTTGAATAGAGATCAATAATGGAAACTAGAAAAATTTAAGAAAAAGTTATAGTTCCGTATAAGAAAATCAAGTTGATCACTATCCTTTCTCGCAACACCCTGTATATTTCAAAATGTTTTTAAAATATACGTCTTAAGTAACCAAATAACTTTTGTATTTGACATTTTCTTCTATCTTCTTTTGAAAAACTTCGACGCTGTGGAATGAGCTACAGGGAAGCTTGTTTTCCGACGGCTACAACCTGCAGCGTTTGAAATCGAACGTGCACAGACACTTATCCTCTCGCTGCGCTTCTACAGCGCCATAGGCTTTCAGCCTTTGCGGGAGGCTGACCATTAAAAAAATACGCAAAATACAATAAAACTTGGCAAGGCCATATGTGAATTTAACATTTTCAGTTGAGGGCAACATCCCTGGAAGGAAGAAAGAATTTTATTTCTTTTAATATAGTGCAGCTGCAGGAACTTTAATGATGACCCAAATTTTTCCCACTTTGCAAGAATAAAACTTTTCATTTTTCCACATTCACATATACGCGAGGAATATTGCTGAGCAAATGAGAAAAACGTAGAAAACGACGAATTTTGCATGCCTCTCTTTTATTGGGTCTCTGGAGAGCAGATTTATTCCTACAAAGGCTAAAAAAACTGTCATAAAAGCCAAAGAAGTTCTGCTGGAAAATGTCTTCGAAGTAGTTGTAGTTAAAAAATTGGCTTAAGTCAGTGTTTGCCACATAATTTGTTGTCGCTACCTACAACGAATAAATATTTCTCTCTAGTTAAGTCGGAAGTTTCAGATTACTCTCCTGGAGTGCAGGAGGGCTCTTGACGACATCTCAGCTAAACACAAGGTATCACTGATGTGGGTACCTGGGCACGCTGGGGTAAAGGGTAACGAAATGGCGGATCATCTGGCTAGGATGGGATCCGGCAACAGTTTTGTGGGCCTGGAACCAGCCTTAGGACTATCTGCAAACTTGATTAGGAAAACAACTGGAGAGTGGATCCAGAATCAACACTCTCTGAGATGGAACAACATCTCTAGTCATCTCCGTCAGGCTCGGGAACTATTAGCAGGGCCTGCAGAGAGAATAGGACGATTTTGTCTCTCTCTGGATAGGAGTAACTTGAGATTGCTAGTAGGCCTATTAACGGGTCACAACACCTTCAGGCGTCACTTGTTTGTGATGAGGGTGGTCAACGACCCAACGTGCACGTGGTGTGGTGAAGAGGAAGAATCCTCGGCACACATCTTGTGTCGCTGTGAAACCCTGGATTATCACAGGCAGACTATGCTGGGCTCAAGAACCTTGGAACCAATAGAGATAAAACGGATAAGACCTAAGAATGTACTTGCCTTTGCCAAAAGGGCAGGTCTTAGGAACTAGCGCGGATAAGAGGCGCAAAAGGGCCCATCGTGTGGCCTATGCACCAGTCACATTCCGTGCTGGATAGCCTCTGGTCCTTATTCATTCATTCAGATTACTCTTCATCTCCCAATTTGACCTCTCCAAATAATGCTTGAGGTATTCGTATGATGCCAAATTTCACTAAATCCAAGGTTTTCAGGTTACAGGTTACAGGTTATAGGAGTAGGATCAAAGATTCCACATATATGTCTTTAACAATTCATGAATAGATCTCAAAAGTATAAAATCTTACCATGATCACTTTTTCTACTTCCCACACCCATAGGTGAAGGAAGTATTTTGATCGCGAAAATTTTCGATTTTGAGATATCACGCTTTTTGAGCATTTTATGATGTCTTCACAACGAAAATCCACGTCACTCATTTTCGATAGTCTGTCTATCTGTCTATATGCGTTTTTCTAGCGTCGTAATCTCAGTAACCGCTGCATGGATTGTGATGAAATTTGGGCAGCAATATGCTGTGTGGTCGTAGTAGGTAATTCTGCTATAGTTTTGAAAATCGGTGCATGGGCGGCGGAGTAATTATCAAAAAACAAGAAATTTCAAATATTCCTGAAACTTCGTTGTTAGGCGTTTTAGGTGTTCCTGATTATTTTCTACTTTTTTTTGGGTGGGAGTGAAATTTGGGGTGGTTGTGGCATGAAGGGTTATAAAATTGAAAAATTTGTTGCATACATAATAGACTGTCCACTGACCTGCGAAGGAAGACCTAACGACATAAATAACCGTTTTAGGTCCATCCAAACATACATTACATAAACCAAAGGACTTTTTTTCTGGTGTAAACATACAAGTATTGCTTTAGATCGTTCTGTATTGTGTAACGAGAAACCCGTTGAATTGATTTTAATGAAATTTTGACACAGTATTACTACACGTGCTGAGGATGGAAAATGCGTATGTTTTTTATAAATGGTGCCAATGACAGTGCATAAATAATAAAAAAATACAATAAACATAAAAACAGCTCAAGCTTCGCTTTAAGCATTCTAGAGGTTTCTGATCATTTTCTACGTGTTTTTGGGTGGGGGTTAAATTGGGGTGGTTGGGGGTTGAAAAGCTGAAAAATGTGTTGTATTCATAATAGCCTGTTCACTGACCTGTGAAGGAAGACCTAGCGACATAAATCACCATTTCAGGTCCATCCGAACATTGCCTTGCCTACTACCGAAACTAAGGGAATTTCCTGTGTACATATTACAAGTATTAATTGCTTTAGATCGTTTTGTATTTTGTAACGTGGAAACTATTAAATTGATTCTAATGAAATTTTGACACAGTATGGAAGTCGTGTCAGTGGCAGCGTAGCAATAATCAAAAAACTAAATATATGAAAACAGATCAAACTTATTCGTTTTTAGGCTTTATAGGGGTCCGTGATTATTTTCCAAATTGTTTTTGAGGGAAGTGAAATTGGGGTGGTTGGGGGTGAGGGGTAATGTAAAACTGAAAAATTTGTTGTTACTGACAATAGGTTGTCCATTTGCCTATGAAGGAAAGACTTAGCGGCGTAACACAATTTTTGAGGGGGGGCCGGCGATGATTTGGTTACAAGGGGACCTCAGTATACTATAGCTTCATGCTATGGGAAAATAATAAACTGATATCACCATAATATGTGGGAAGTACTGAGTCAAACAGCTTGATTCTTTTTTAGGACTAAGAAATGAATAATTTTCAAAACTGTTTTCTCCCCACCATCACAACTTTGGCCGGGTCTTTTTGATTCTGATTGAGGCGAAGTTTAGAAATGCTATTCTTCCAGACTTGTAAATAAATTATAGGTGCAATAATACACATAGCATAAATCAGAATATGTGATAAATACTGTAGTATTGTGGAATGAACTATATGGAATGAATGATTAGCATTACGTGTTCTGTATCAAATATCAGCTGTCAGTGACGTAGTTGACAGACGGATGCTAACATGCTTATGTCATTACTGTCAATAGTCAATTATACTTTATAATGTATTATGGTGTTATGTGAAATTATGTGAGGAGGAAAATAAAAAGTTATGAAAATCGAAAGCCAACCTTTGAGTTGGGAAAATTTTACTACAATATTGAATTAATACAAACTGAATACATATGTGTACAACTTGAGCCTATGGCTTGAATAGGTATAGCAGCTGTTGCAGTTGACGGAACGTGTTCATGCCAGAACATGTTTTCTGTAATGTTGACCCCTGAAAGCTTGAAATAGTGACTTCTTGGTAGAGTCTACCACTGAATACTGGGCGTACAGTAGCAGACCCTGTATGGTAGTAATCTGATGTTAGAGGAGCTATATTTCTCCACTCCGCCGAGAGAGACTCAGAGATACTAATTTAAACCAGACCGAAATTTACAACCACTCGCTAGGCATATTTAATTAGAAACGGCATACAATGGCGGATCATTAGTTAGGTTGGAGAGGTTAAACAATTCTGCGCTGGTTCAAATTTATGAAATTGCACTTGAATGAACATCAACTGAGTTCCTGCATCTACAGAAAGCGGTTGTCCAACGAAAACCATGGACGTAGCTGTAGCTTTCTTAAGTGGCCTGGATACACACATTTATACTGTTACAAGTCTTTAGTCTTTAGTCCGTACGCAGGCGCGTAAGTTTTAAAAATAGTCAAAATTTTCAAATTTTTCAAAATTGTCAATTTAACTATAAAAAAATTTTGAAAATTGAAAATTTTCGAAATTTTCAAAATTCCATATTTTTCAGCATTTTTAAAATCAATTTATATCGTTTTATAGCGAAAACACACTTGCTTATAAGTATATACAGGGTGGGCCAATAGTGCGTGGACGGAGGATTGTGGGCTCATTGAAATATATTTCAAAAATCTGTCACATGACTGTGGTAGGCACCCTTGAGGGCTATACCCTAAAAATATTTTCACTTAAATTCTGACGTTTATACAGGGTGATTCATATCAAACTTAAATTTTTTGAATAGAACTCTCTATATATTATTGCATATTTGGATTCCTTGGTCAATTCTAGTGTAACTTTATGTATCACACATGGAACTTTAAATGAACCGTTTAGGCGCAAATCACCATTTTTGGTATAAGTAGGTATCAGAAAAAAATTGAATATCGCAGCGATTATAAAACTTAGAAGGTCGTGACTTTACGGTAAGACTAAGCATGAAATGCGCCACCTAAGGTCAGCCGGCTAAATTTGAATTCTTTTTGTACTTGGAGAAATCGATAGATTAATTAAGGAAACTTCAATCACAGATAACTTGATTTTTTTAAATGGGAATGCCTATTTTGGTTTAAAGAATCAAATGTAAAATTTGATTACCTTTCTAACGATATAGCGTTCTTGATATCAATCTTTCTTGGTTTTCATTTTATTTCAAATTGTTAGTCAAATCGGTGTTTTTCAATTTTCCTGCGTGCAAGCAACCTAGCAGGCCATGAAAAATAAACAAAAGCTCGTCAATATGGAAGAAACCAACTAACTTAGTAGAAAGATGCAAACTAACTAGAACAACGAGGCAAGATTATGAAAATTTCTTACAACATATTAGCTCTAACCGGATACCTACAGCAGCGGCAAGATATCTAATGTCAATGACTAGCTGGGGTATGACAGAAGTGTTTGTTTTTCACAGCCTACTAGCATTGATTAAGGTCTTAATACCTTAATCAATGCTACTAGCTTATGAGATCTACTAGAGCTTGACAACTTTCCAAAACGATTAAAAATTTTGAAACAAAAGGAAAACTACCAGCGATTTTTGCTTACAGTCTAACATGTTTAGAATGAAATTTCACATTTAATGGGATAAAAAAATTAGTCATTTCCGTTTAGTTAAGTCAAAAGTGAAGATATCTCCAACTGGAGCATTCTGAACATCTATTGAAATAATTGCTAGAATTTTTTAATTACGCTATGTTGTAATTGCGATTATTTCATGTAGTTTTCTACAAACTAAATTATGTTTTACAAATCAAGTTTCATTTTCCACGATTTTTCTAATAAGTAGAAGAAGAATTTGAAGGGTTCCAGTCAGAGGTATCATTACTTTCGACTTATGGAAATGGCTACTTTTTCATAGCATTATATGAGATAATTTATTCAGAAGACATAGGTATTCTACTGCCAGCAACAATCACTAGTAGTTTTCCTTTGATTAAATATTTTTTTACTGACTTTGGAAATTGGATGATAGCTAGTAGGCTGTGAAAAATGAGCGTTCTTGTTACCACTATTGTTTCTGGTTAGAGCTAATATGTTGTAAGGAATTTTGATAATCTTGCCTCGTTGCTCAGGTTAGTTTGCATCTTTCTACTAAGTTAGTTGCTTTCTTCCATATTAACGAGCTTTTGTTTATTTTTCATGGCCTGCTACGTTGCTTGCATGCAGGAAAATTGAAAAACGCCGATTTGACTGAAAATTTGAAATAAAATGAAAACCAAAAAAGATTGATATCAAGAATGCTATATCGTTAGAAAGGTAATCAAATTTTACATTTGATTCTTTAAACCAAAATAGGCATTCCCATTTGAAAAAATCAAGTTATCTGTGATTGAAGTTTCCTTAATTTATCCTCTGATTTAAGTTTTATAATCGCTGCGATATTCACCTTTTTTCTGATACCTACTTATACCAAAAACGGTGATTTGCGCCTAAACGGTTCGTTCAAAGTTCCATGTGTGAATGTGTGATACATAAAGTCACACTAGAATTGACCAACGAATCCAAATATGCAATAATATATAGGGATTCCATTCAAAAAAAATGTAAGTTTGATATGAATCACCCTGTATAAACGTCAAAATTTAAGTGAAAATATTTTTATGTTATAGCCCTCAAGGGTCCTTACCATGTTCAAGCGACAGATTTTTGAAATATTTTTTAGTAAGCCTACAATCCTCCGTCCACGCACTATTGGCCCACCCTGTATGTTAACAAGATTATCAATGAGAATTTTTTTCTATATAGACGACGTTTTCAGGTTATTATTATAGAAGAGTAGAAAGCTATATTTAAGGATTTTAGGTATAAGATTTTTCCCATCTATCATGACAAGCTGTCTAACCCATTTCCATTATAAACTTGACCGCCCCACTTACTAGACGTATTATATTAATGTCACTCTCTGAAGCACCTTGTACGGCCACAAATAGTGGTATTATATTTTCGGACGTAATCTCTTGACGGCCTGAAGGTCTTAACCTTTCTGATCCTCCTATAAACTTGACCGTAAAGTCCCCATTATGGCGAGATGAAATTGCCGTCGCCGTACATCATGTTGCGGAATACTGGGGAGGTTTCAACCCCTTGGAGATTTCACTCCCATCATCCCATCAGCTAGACTCAACGACGTCCTACTGATAGACTACGCTTTGTATACCAAATGTTTGTAAGCGTTTCTGGCGTTGCGACGGAAGGGGGGAACGTCAGCTGTATTTATGAGCGTACACCGAGTCAGTGGCGTAGACATTTAATTTTTACAAAGCCAAGAAGTTTACAAATAAACATTCAAACAATATGAAATAATAGATGTGTTAAGTAATTGTCAGACTGTCGTTCATTCGGAGCAGCTAAAAAACGTAGAATAGAATTGGTTACGATTGGTATTTACCATTTAAAAAATTTTGTATATTCGAATCTCCCGCGTTTTGACTTGCGAGTTTGAAGTCTGACGGTTGACGCGGAAGAAAGAGAGAGTCGTACTTCAACTACCGAGGTGAACGGACGTGTGCGTGATATCCGTCACCCCGTGTGTAGCGGGTACCTCCAATAAGGGCGACCACAGCCTTACATCGCTCAGCTAACTAGGAATTTGGATAGAGCAACGCAGTACCCAGCTGGGGAAGACATCCGACGCCAACCAACAAGGGGTGAGTCAACCGATGCATGATTAACCTTCAATTCTCGTGAGTCATCTGCGGTTATTTGCCAATTTAGTTGGTCCTTCACAATTGGCTACAATTACTTTATTGATCGAATTGTAACCATTTTTTGGCCCTCCGAGCACGGATAAATAAATCGCGCTATAGTAAAATAGTCTACGTAAAATCTAAATTGGTACGTATCCTTGACAAAAAACGGAGTTTTTTTGTGACATCGGAATTTGTTAGTGTTGCGCGCTGTTTGTAAAAATTGGTTAGATTCGAAAACAAGCAACTTTTGGTGTATTGTGTTGGTAATACATATCTGGGGAGTTTTCTGGGCATTTGAAATTGACATTTTGCGAATTGCGTGAGCGCAAAAGTTGTTTTGATTCAGTTGGTTACATTCGGTTGGGGGTTCGAAAACCGGCGTTTCGACAATTGGTGTAGTCGACGGAGATTTCGAAAAAGAATAACAACTGAAAATTTTGTGATTTGTGTGTGGTTGCCGTATTGTTTGTGTAAAGAAGTTGTGTTTACTAGCAGATTGATTCTAAATTTGATTATTTTGGTCTTGTGTTTACATTGAATCGTTACCTGATACCTGAACATGCCTAATGCAAATGTTGTGAAGTTGCAACGGCAACGCGCGCTAGTTTTAAAATCTATTAAAAATGTTCTTGAGGCGGCCAAGAAGGCTCGTGATAATGGCGAGTATCGGACGGAGTTTTTTCTCAGGTATGGAGAGCTGGATGGGTATGTAACGAGGTTTGAGAATTTGCAATATGAAATAATAGCCTTGGTAGATGAGTCTGCCTTAGAGGAGGAGGAAGCAGTTCATACAATGTTTGATGATATGAGATATTCAATAAGGGGGCATTCATAAAGATCTTTCTGATGAGATGATGGCTCGTAGTGAGCATGAAACATCTGCAGTGGTCGTAAGAGAAAATTGTTTGAGGCTTCCCAAAATTGAAATACCGAAGTTTGATGGTGACCTTACAAGGTGGCCTACGTTCATCGACTTATTCAATACTCTTATTCATAGAAATAATTCGCTGTCAAAAATAGAAATGTTTCAGTTCTTGATTTCTTATTTAGAAAAAGAGGCAGGTCTAATAGTAAGGAATGTGCCCATTACTGAGGATAATTATGAAATAGCCTATAATGCATTAATGAGTCGATATCAGAATGAACGTGTTTTATTGAGCAATTATTGGTTTTCAATTTATAATGCTTCTCCCTCTAGGCATGATTCTGCAGTTGAACTTCGAAAATTGTTGTCAATATTTTCTGAAAATTTGGTGGCTTTAGAGATGAGTAACTTGAACCTATGGGATTTTACCAAATTCAATTTATTGTTGCAGAAATTACCTTCTTCCCTTAAAACGCGATTTGAACTAGAACATAATGGGAATAATGTTCCGGGGGTTTGACATGCTTTTTGGATTTGTTGAGAAAACCTGTCGAGCTCTGGAAAATACATCCCTTACTTCCGCATATCAAGGGAGTAATGTGTCTAATGCTAGTGGTGGGTTTAGAAAGAATAATAGTCCTGCTAATCCCAAGGGAAGGCAGACACTTAGTTTTTCGACTGGCACATTAACACAGGAAAAGTGTAATTTTTGCAAGGGTTCACCACATTCGTTGATCAAATGTGATAGATTCTTGCAGGCAGAATGTCGTAAGAGGCATGCCTTTGTCAAGCGGACTAGAATGTGTTTTAATTGTTTGGGAGCTACTCATCTAGTAAATAAATGTAAATCAAAAGAACTTTGTGGGGTTTGTGGTGGAAAACACCATGTACTATTGCATTTTCCGGACACTAAAGTGACAGATTGTGATGTCAGTGGTAGTACCTCTAATGAATCTGAGAGTCATGTTCAAGTCATGGCAAGTAAGTTGTCTGTGCAGCCTAGAATGTTGCTTGCTACTGCACTAGTCTCAATATTGGATTCTGAGGGTAGATCCACCAAATGTCGTGTTTTGTTAGATTCTGCTAGTCAAGCCAATTTTATTAGTGAATCTTGTGTGAGAAGGTTGAATCTTACTCGTAAGGAGTATTCAACCCCTGTTGTTGGCATTAATGGAATGTCATCGAATGTGAGTTCGGGGAAAAGTCTCTTGTGTTATCTTTCCCTACAGCAAACCGTATCCTAGCTTCAATTTGGAAGCTATTGTGATACCTCAGATTTGTGAGAAGGTACCTCAAATTCCTGCTGTTGTTCAGAAGTGGAAGTATTTAGAAAATCTTTGCCTCGCAGAGCCTTTGGCTGCACATGATGAAATGGAAATTGATCTGCTTCTAGGGGTAGAAGTATTTGGTGAGATCTTACGTTCCGGTTATGTGAGAGGACAGAATGGTGGGCCACATGCTATTAACACCGTATTTGGGTGGGTGTTAATGGGCAAGTTGGGTGGTGTTTCCACTAATAGTGTGCTGAATTTTCTAACTTCTGTGGGGGAATTGGATTGTACATTGAAAAAGTTTTGGGAAATTGAAAGTATCCCTAAGTGTGTCGCATTGTCTGAAGAGGAACAGCAGGCTGAGGAATTCTTTACGTCATCTTGTTGGCGTATGGACTCAGGAAGATATGTGATGAAGCTTCCCTTTTCTGAATTCCCCCCTAGTTCTGGGTGATTCCTATTCACAGGCTTTACATAGATTTAAGCTGTTGGAAGGACGTTTTCGTCGTGATTCCGTCTTACATGAAGCATATTGTGATTTTATGGCTGACTATTTGGAGCAAGGGCCACATGTCTGAAGTTGGGAACCAAGTGGGGGTCTAATAGTGAGTATTACATTCCTCATCATGCGGTGGTGAAAAGGAATGCGAATGGTGAAATAAAGCTTCGGACTGTCTTTGATGCTTCAGCTAAAACTACCAATGGAAAGTCCTTGAATGATGTTCTTCTAGCAGGTCCCAAGTTACAAAATGATATCGTCTCAATATTGTTATCTTTCAGGTTGTATTTGTATGTGTTTACCGCGGATATACGGCAAATGTATCGACAGATTTTAGTTGAGGAGTCTCACACTAGTTATCAAACTATTTTGTGGAGACCTAACGGTGACGAGCCTATAAGGAAATATCAGTTGAAGACCGTTACCTATGGAGTAACGTCTAGTCCTTTTCTAGCGATTAGGACGTTGCTGCAACTGTGTAGGGATGAGGGTGAAAGGTTTCCGTTAGCTGTAAATATTTTGGAGAATTTCTGTTATGTTGATGACGCCATTGGAGTAGCAAACTCCAAGGAAATTGCCTTGGAATACTCAAAACCAGTTGATTGAATTATTGGCGTTGGGAAAGTTTGAACTGAGGAAATGGGCAAGTAATTGTTCTGAAGTACTTGCTCAGGTACCTGAGGTTCATCAGCAGCCACTTGTATTTGATAAGGATTCTCTTGGAATAAAAGTGTTGGGTTTGCAGTGGTGTCCCACTACGGATTGTTTTTCTTATTCTGTACATCCTCAGATACGGTCCTGTACAAAGAGGAATATTTTGTCAGAAATAGCAAGACTGTATGATCCTCTAGGATTCTTAGCTCCAGTAATCATTGTTCCCAAGCAAATACTTCAGCAATTGTGGGCTTTAGGGATAGGTTGGGATGATGAGCCACCGCTGGAAGTTGCAAACCAGTGGAAAACTTTTGTGGCTGAGTTACCTGAGCTATCTTCGTTGAAAATTCCTAGACATATACTTCATATAGAGGCAAAGTTTACAGAAATTCATGCTTTTTGCGATGCTTCGGAGAAGTCGTATGCAGCTGTAGTTTATCTGAGACAGGTTTCCACGGAGAACAGTATTTCTGTACATTTGGTGTGTGCCAAAACTCGAGTGGCGCCTTTGAAAAGACTGTCGATTCCACGACTGGAATTGTGTGCAGCCTTATTAGCCGCAGAGCTGATTGATTGTGTATCCCATATAATGGTAACACAGAAAATAGATAATGTTTGTGCTTGGACGGATTCGAAGGTAGTTGTGACGTGGGTCAAATCTTCTCCGCATAGGTGGCGGAGCTTTGTAGCCAATCGTGTAGCTATAATCCAGGAGAAGGTAGCTCCTGATTCATGGTATCATGTGGTTGGGAAAGAGAATCCTAGTGACTGTGCTTCTAGGGGGACTTTTCCTCGGCAATTTCTAGAACAACCCTTGTGGTGGGAGGGGCCAACTTGGCTTAAGCTTCCTCGGGATGATTGGCCTGTAACTTGTGTAGGTGAGCCTTCCTGTACAGATGTACAAGAAGAAGCAAAGGTTGTTTGTATTACTATTCACGGCTCTAGTATTGTTTCAGAATTGTTGAATAGATATTCTTCCTTACGCAAAATTGAGCGTGTTGTTGCTTATTGTTTGAGATTTCGTAAAAATTGTTTGTGTCGAAAAAGGGGTTACCCGCGTGAGATAGGTAATTTATCCGAGGCTGAATTGTATGAGGCTATGGTGGTTCTGGTCAAAGACGTGCAAAGAGTTGAATTGGATAATGAACTGCGGAAAGTTCGTCGAGCGGAGGTCTGTCCCAAAGCTATACAGAAGTTAGCTCCTTTCATTGATTCCCAGGGTGTCCTGAGGGTGGGCGGTCGCTTGAGACAGTCTAGTCTAAGCTATGATCGGAAGCATCCAATTCTGCTCCCTAGGAAGCATCGATTGACTTATCTCATTATCCAAAGTGTGCACAATAGGAGTTGTCATCCTGGACCACAAACTTTGCATTATCTGTTAAGGCAGAGATATTGGATACTATCTGCCAAACGGGCTATAGCTTCAGTGTTATCTCGTTGCATAAAATGCTTTAGAGTTAAGCCTCCTCCAGTGGTCCCCATAATGAGTGATTTACCTTCCGTTAGAATTTCGGAAGTCAAACCTTTTTCCCATAGTGGCGTAGACCTTTTTGGTCCTTTGAGGATGTCTTTAGGTAAAAGACGAGGCATTAGTTCTCAAAAGGTGTATGTGTGTCTTTTCGTGTGTATGGCTACTAAAGCAATACATTTAGAAGTTGTGTCAGATCTAACTAGTGAAGCTGTTCTTGCAGCACTTAGGCGTTTTATAGGGCGGCGAGGACGTTGCAGTGATATTTATAGTGATCAAGGTACGAATTTTGTTGGTGCTTATAAAACTTTACAGTTATTGGGTGCTAAAGCTTCTGAAGCTTTGCAAATTAAGTGGCATTTTAATCCTCCAGCTAGTCCTTCCTTTGGAGGTATATGGGAGTCCGGAGTGAAATCTGTGAAAACTCACTTGCGGCGGGTGATAGGTGCGCAAGTGTTGACTTATGAGGAATTGAGCACCACTTTAATCCAAATTGAGGCAATGTTAAATTCGAGACCCTTGTGTAGTTTGAGTTCTGATCCTAACGATGTAGGCAGCTTGACTCCGGGTCATTTCTTGACATTAGAGCCCCTGAATGCTCCGCCTGACGAAGATTTGTTGTGTGTGAAACATAGTCGGTTGAACAGGTGGCAGTTAGTGCAACAGATGCAGCAACATTTTTGGCGGCGTTGGCATATGGAGTACCTCCACACCCTTCAGCAACGACATAAGTGGAATACACCACATAATCCTCCCTCGGTCGGCCAGTTGGTTCTTCTCAAGGATGAAAATACCCGTCCTTTACAGTGGCCATTAGGCAGGATTATTAAGTTATATCCCGGTACGGGAAACATTTCGAGAGTCGCCCAAGTTAAGACGAGTAAAGGGCTGTTAGACCGTCCTTTATTGAAACTGTGCCCTTTGCCGGCACAATAGGCCATGATTTGCTTGTATATGATAATTTGTTTTTTTTTTCTTTTCGTGTTGTGTTATGGGTGGGATAATTCCACTAATTTTCTTTTGTGGGTAATATAGGAATTACTATGATTGGAAAAAATATTTTTTTTTTATATTTTTTGGTGGGCGGAAAATGGTTACGATTGGTATTTACCATTTAAAAAATTTTGTATATTCGAATCTCCCGCGTTTTGACTTGCGAGTTTGAAGTCTGACGGTTGACGCGGAAGAAAGAGAGAGTCGTACTTCAACTACCGAGGTGAACGGACGTGTGCGTGATATCCGTCACCCCGTGTGTAGCGGGTACCTCCAATAAGGGCGACCACAGCCTTACATCGCTCAGCTAACTAGGAATTTGGATAGAGCAACGCAGTACCCAGCTGGGGAAGACATCCGACGCCAACCAACAAGGGGTGAGTCAACCGATGCATGATTAACCTTCAATTCTCGTGAGTCATCTGCGGTTATTTGCCAATTTAGTTGGTCCTTCACAATTGGCTACAATTACTTTATTGATCGAATTGTAACCAAGAATTATTTGAATATATACACAAATACACATAATAAAGTGATAAAATTTTACTTATCCGAGTCTTCTTTCCCTTTCACACCACTTGCTTGTGTGCTCAAATAAGAATACAACTGCTGCATGAGTTTCTTTCATTCAAAGTCGCATTCTTGAAAAATAAGATATGAATAAAACTTTTTTCATTGATACTAGTTTATTGATCATAAAATATGTTAATTCTAAAGTCTGCAAAGAAAATGTATGTATAAAAATTGTATATTCAGCCAATATAGTGCAATTACCACGTGTTGTTATAATAAATATTCAGAATTGTTAACATTGCATTGGCAAAAAAATGCCTAAATGGATACGCGAATTTCGTCACAGTGAAATCAAAACATTATCTGGCAATGATTTGTATCAATGATACGCAAAATTGTATTTTTGACTAGGTAGTTACTCATGACAGGGTCTGTAGAGATGATGATTTTTTTGGAAGGAAAAAACGCGCTAAGATTTTATCATGTCTTTATTATGTATAACTCAATGGTATAACAGTACATAATCTGAGGTTAGTAACATTCTTACATAAATTAAGTAGGTACACAAAAAATGACTGATTTTTAATGAGAGCATCTTGAACCTGAGTCTATAGCAAATTTAGAATAACCAACTTAAAACTAGTCACCCTCAACCCTAAACCTCGTCAATCAATAAATAGTAATATACCGGGCATTACCAAGACATTCGTTCATTTTCGTAAATCTTCCAATAATTCCTCAAAATAGCTTTTGTATCGGTTCGTCTTAGGCTGGGGTCTAACCCAAAAAAATTTGTCGTTTTTTTGTTAAATAATAAGAAACCCGATTCGCAATTTTGAGCAGGCCACGTTCTCTATCGGCGGCCAAGAAGTTGACTAATTGTTGCCTACAAATATGTGGACAGCATTTGCCAATTTGTTTTTGTTTTCGAAAACTTGAAGCTTTGTTGTGTTGTTTTGTTGGCTGGATGTGGACCTCTATCGACTGACCGGTTTAGCACTGATAACTGCCCATTCATATATGTGCTATATTGCTTTTTTTAATAACAGACATCCCGTTTCTTTTTTTTTGAAACTACCCTCCAGCGAAAATCCTGTGTACAAGCCTGAGTAGACACGTGGTCGACACTTGGCATAGACACTCCCGACGTTGCCAGTTGTGCATTAGGGCATGCAGCAATGTTTGTAAAATATGAAAATGGGGTTAATTCTTGACAGAATTGCAATATTACACGTGTTTTACAAAAGAGTATTTTCAGAGTACTTTTTCTGTTACATATAAGTAAGCCATAATCATAACTTTTTACAGCATATTGACGATACTGTTCCATACGTTTTTCTGAATATTAATTCCAAATGATTGTCAAGTTGGCATCGCTGCGGTGTACCATGAAAATATTCCCAATGTTTGGAATAGCCGACAAACAATTTGCCTTAGGATGCGGGGTCTATATGTAGGACGTCGTTGGCTAAACTTATACGAGGCTAGCTTTCCTAACACGAGATGAGAAAGTTAGTTAGATAGTTCTTTATTTCAAACAGTTATGGTCTTTCTAATCTATTCAAACTAACCAATCTATCGGGTCAGTTTGATAATTTGTACAATTCTATGTAAACACATAGATGGTATGATCCATCTTAAAAACCACTAAATCTCTAGTGTTCCTCGTACGGTCTTCGGTGTTATTATCTGGGAGAGCTGATTCGAACATCTTACTTGAAACAATCTGTAAAACAGGGACAGGTCAGCTACACTTCTTCGATAGTTCAGGCTGTGGAGGCCTTTTGTGAGGTTAGGCGTAGGCAGCAGTAGTTACTCTGGTGTATACAGACTCCTGTAGCGGGATAAAACTTCAAGCTTCTGGGATGTCGTTTTAGCAATACTGACGACGTGTAGAGATTCACGACTTGACTTGATTTGCAAGCTACTTGACTTGACTTGATACCAAGTCAAGATCAAGTCAAGTATTTGTTTTCGAGATTCAAGTCAAGCACATCAAGCAACTTGAAAATCAAGTTTTTCAAGCTAACGACCTGATTTTTCTTGAAAAAATAGTTCTTTTTTGATATTGATCTGATTAGCTGCCAAAACGCAATAACAATAGAAATTTATGTATATAAAGACGTGATCTTTATTAAAAAACATCCAAAAATGAAAACTCCAACAAACTTAGTTAAATAATGAATGTAATAATATGAGATAAAAATATCTGAATTCTGACAGTAATACATAGAAAAACAACAAACTCAAATGGGAATGGGTTGGCTCAATGGTTAGAGTCGAGGCTTGTGACGGGAAGGTCCCGGGTTCGATTCTCGTTAGATGCGGAAATTTATTTCTGGTTTTTTCAATAAAAAATAAATATCCATAAAAAAAAGCTCAGCGAAGAATCCCCAACTGAGCCTTCACTGTTGGCTTCTAACTATCGGTGATGTTCCTAGAGTGGCGCCGGAAAACAGTAACAAAACCTACACAGAACACGAGGCTAGTGACCACAGCAATCGATGCCGATGACACAGAAGCAGAAAAAAATTTAATATCCTCATCTGCCATCCATGATTTGAGACACATAAGACTTCTAACGGAGTTATCACATACTCGATTTCTTGTTTGGTAAGAGTTGAGCAGCTCTAGAAAACTGCCTTTCAACTGGAGCTGGCGTTGCCAAAGAGTCTTTGGCCATTGCGGCAAGGTTTGGAAAAATACATTCGTGTCTTTTCCACGATTCTAAAATATCTTCAGTACTGTTCCTTGCCGCTTGAATACTATTTATAATCTGTTCATCGGTTTCATCTCGATCAGGTTTATTGACAAGTTCCATACCCCACGAGTTTAGTCTATCAAGCATCATATTAATGCAAAAATGATGAAAATACTCTTAAAAACATTAAAGTACTGGCAAATTGGTTCAATTAACGACCATTCTGTGTCAGTTGGCTTTAATATTTTAAAGTCATCGGGTGCCTGCTTGCTGTCGTAACCTCGGTGATTCCCTATTTTAAACGCTTCGATTCGCATTTTACAGATCGATATCAAGTAATATCAAGTAGTTTGATTTTACTTGACATCAAGTCAAGTAATTCAGATCAAAAATCAAGTGAAGTCAAATATCAAATTTTCAAAAGCTTGAGCTTTCAAGTGGGTGACCCTCCATTTTCACAGTCGTCCATGAATTTGTGCTTCTTGGGTCTTTAGACTAGCGTCATTTAGCGTTCAGGCTTGGTGTTTCGCCACCACGAGTGGATCACATCTCAGAAGCTATCTCACTTTGACGACTTCCGAATACTCAGTAGTATGAGGTTATAATGATTAAATCATTATTTTTAAAACCCATGATACGTCCGTACTAATTAATTTCTCAAATATCACACTGCTTGAAAGGTCGATTCCCCAAAGATATTTAGAAATACGTGAGTTCTCATTAAGATGCACAAGATATCGTTTTTCATTATTCGAGACTGAACGCTCTTTATAAATTATACTAGTATTTCATTAAGGACTCCGAAGGCGATATATAAAACTCATAAATTTCCTAGCTGGAGTTTCAGATTAAATGACGCAGAAATTTATTTTAGAGGACGCCCAATTATTTCATAACAAGGACTTAGTACACTGTTTCTCTTATCAGATTTACGCTCAATGTGGAACGAAAAAAGAGTCCAGTGAAGAAAAAAAGAACTTGATTTTAATTTAAAGGAACATTTCCTTTGAATGAATGTATTATCTCCGATGTTATTTAACATTTATTCTCAATTTGTGATGAGACAGGTATTGGACAACTGGAATGGCGGTATAACTATTGGCGGAAGCAATATATCATACTTAAGATTTGCTGACGATACAACCCTGCTGCTTCTCAAGAAGAACAAGTAGCTCTATTAAACATCTTAGAACAACATAGTGAAACGTATGGTGTTGGTACTAACTACAACAAGACCAAGGTTAAGATCGTAGATATAGAGAGCACGATAATCTTCGAAAAATAAAGTCAGTAGATCGTTGTGAAGTAGCTCAGGTAGCTGTGAAAATGAGACTTGACGGCGCATTCAACAAGCACGTGTGGCTATGACAAAGCTTACTAAAATATGGCGTGATCATAACACCACTAAAGCTACCAAAATGTCGCTGGTTCAGTCTCCATATTTTTTATGCCTCGGAAACTTGGACTGTTAAAAAGGCAATCTCGAGCTCGCATAGATACTTTTGAAATGTGGACGTGGAGGAGGCTGCTGAAAATTCCTTATACCGCCCATAGAACTAACCTTGCCATACTGGATGAGCTTGGTAATCCAAAGAGGACTATCCTCCATTGTGTCGACGAGAATGCTTACAGTCTTCGGACATATACACAGAAGCGATAATATGGAGAAACTTGTAGTTCAGGGTCATGCTCCGAGTGGGGGGCGCGTGCCGTTCCTCTACACGCTGGGTGGATACGACGAAACAGCTGCTGGATATGAGTATCAAGAGCGCCACTGGACTGACAGTAAATCGCGAACGATAGCGAGCTACAAAACTATTGATAATATTCGTGTCGGCAATACTCCAGCTCCGACTCAATGGATTTTTACGAGATCACAACATGTCTATTAAGACATTGTAATAAAGGTATGAAGGAGATAATTTCTAAATATAATTTTTTTAAACCTTAAACCCAGAAATCTAAAAACGACGATTTCGTCACTATAAATCGCTTTAATAAAAAAATAGAAATTATATATATTATAATTCATATAGTAGTAATTAATAATAATTAAAAAAAAAAGAAAAAAACTCTAGTTAACAAAATACATAATATTTAGATACCTATATAATAAAAAACACATGAAAAAATTAAAAGAACTGCCAAAGTAAGTAAAAAAACATACTCCGACAGTGCCAGCCTTACTTCAAAACATATAAAAAAAATAAAAGCTCTTGATTTGGTTAACAAAATACCACACATGAGAGCATGTAATATAATAAACAGAAATTAACAAAAAAAAAAACTGGAAAAGCCTGAAGACTTAGAGGCACTTCATCGTCAAGATATGAGTTTTCAGAGAAAGAATCTGGTTCTGAATCCCTAGCACCGCCATCCTAGAGTTCATGAATATGCTCAGTATCCCTTTCAGCCTGCTCTAAAAGCGGGAATGGTCTAGCATTGTAGAAATATTTTTCATTTTCGTCTAACAGCAATGTTTTCAGTGTTGTACGCTGCATTTTATCTTTAAAATGTGTAAAAACAATAAACTTTTGCATTGACTAACATTTAATATGTATACCTCCCTGAATATTGAGGTAATTTTAGGAGGAAAATGCATTCTTCCTGAAATCTATCGTTTAGCTAATTTTTCCAGAAAAATTTCTGTTTTATTTCGCCACCCATTTTTTTTCCGGAAATTTTGAAACACACTTGCCATCCCCATCACATACAAGTGACGTCTGAAGGTGTTATCGCCAAAGAGCAAACCCACAAGAAACTTTAGTCGGCTTCTGTCCAGTGAGAGGACGGAATCTTGGCTAGAGGTCTTAAAATCAGTTCTCTCTCTTCTCGTGAGTTATGAAATTCCCCCCTTGAGGGTTTAAGATATAGAGCACGAAATTGAGAATCCAAGAAAAGACGTATTCCCGTGTTAGCGAGGAGGCGTGGCCGCCTGTTTCCCTTTCTCTGGTGTGTGTGTGTCTAAGATGAGGGGAGATAAGTCCAAAAATCCACAAAAGGTTCAAAGGTCACCATAAAAATGCATTTCCGCATTTCCAAGCTCCTGACGTTACCTTTAACTTACAGTAATGATTCAAATAACAAATTGAAGAAGAAAGCTTGCGCTATGTCAGTTCGGTGGCCTTGTTTTGATATCGTGTTTGACATGTGAAGAATGTATAATCTTGCATTGCGAGTTTTTTTACTTACTAAAAAAAAACTTTTTTAAAAAAATTGCTCTGAGATGTCATTCATTAAGGTTCTTAACTATCAAATTCTGAATAATGTGTATGTAGTTTGAAAAACAAGTGAGTTCTGTTCGAAATGGCAAACACATATGTATAAATGTGTGTATCCACGCCCCTTAAGAAAGCCACAGCTACGTCCATGGTTTTCGTTGGACAACCGCTTTCTGTAGATGCAGGAACTCAGTTGATGTTCATTCAAGTGCAATTTCATAAATTTGAACCAGCGCTGAATTGTTTAACCTCTCTAACCTAACTAATGATCCGCCATTGTATGCCGTTTCTAATTAAATATGCCTAGCGAGTGGTTGTAAATTTCGGTCTGGTTAAATTAGTATCTCTCTCGACGGAGTGGAGAAGTATGGCCCTTCTAACATCAGATTGCTACTAAACAGAGTCTGCTATTGTACTCCAAGTATCCAGTGGTAGACTTTCACGTGTGTGTGTGTTTTCACTATAAAACAATATGAATTAATTTTTAAAATGCTGGAAATTATGAAATTTTTAAAATTTCGAAAATTTCAAAAATTTTGAAAATCTTGAAATTTTGAAAATTTTGAAAATTTTGAAATTTTGAAAATTTTGAAAATTTTGAAAATTTTGAAAATTTTGAAAAGCTCCTGACGTTACCTTTAAACTTACAGTAATGATTCAAATAACAAATTGAAGAAGAAAGCTTGCGCTATGTCAGTTCGGTGGCCTTGTTTTGATATCGTGTTTTGACATGTGAAGAATGTATAATCTTGCATTGCGAGTGTTTTTTACTTACTAAAAAAAAACTTTTTTAAAAAAATTGCTCTGAGATGTCATTCATTAAGGTTCTTAACTATCAAATTCTGAATAATGTGTATGTAGTTTGAAAAACAAGTGAGTTCTGTTCGAAATGGCAAACACATATGTATAAATGTGTGTATCCACGCCCCTTAAGAAAGCCACAGCTACGTCCATGGTTTTCGTTGGACAACCGCTTTCTGTAGATGCAGGAACTCAGTTGATGTTCATTCAAGTGCAATTTCATAAATTTGAACCAGCGCTGAATTGTTTAACCTCTCTAACCTAACTAATGATCCGCCATTGTATGCCGTTTCTAATTAAATATGCCTAGCGAGTGGTTGTAAATTTCGGTCTGGTTTAAATTAGTATCTCTCTCGACGGAGTGGAGAAGTATGGCCCTTCTAACATCAGATTGCTACTAAACAGAGTCTGCTATTGTACTCCAAGTATCCAGTGGTAGACTTTCACGTGTGTGTGTGTTTTCACTATAAAACAATATGAATTAATTTTTAAAATGCTGGAAATTATGAAATTTTTAAAATTTCGAAAATTTCAAAAATTTTGAAAATCTTGAAAATTTTGAAAATTTTGAAAATTTTGAAAATTTTGAAAATTTTGAAAATTTTGAAAATTTTGAAAATTTTGAAAATTTTGAAAATTTTGAAAATTTTGAAAATTTTGAAAATTTTGAAAATTTTGAAAATTTTGAAAATTTTGAAAATTTTGAAAATTTTGAAAATTTTGAAAATTTTGAAAATTTTGAAAATTTTGAAAATTTTGAAAATTTTGAAAATTTTGAAAATTTTGGAAATTTTGAAAATTTTGAAAATTTTGAAAATTTTGAAAATATTGAAAATTTTGAAAATTTTGAAAATTTTCAAAATTTTGCAGCGCTTATACATTTTTTCAGCTAATTGGCAAACTTCCTCTCGCCTAATCTCTTCACAGCAATCTAGCTATTTGAGATCTATCTTCTCAGCTACTCTGGTGTAAAAGAAGCTATTGCCTTTAAGACACGACAAGAAAAACTATAATTTTGTATGAGAAGGTACCCGTTCAATAAACTCTTAAATCCACTCCTGCAGCAATGTAAACTATCAAGAGTTAAATGACCCGGAATAACCCCATCTTCGAAAGTTGCACCTAAAGCTGTAAGAGATGATGTCCTACGACTTTTTGATATTACTATAAGACCCAATTGCTTGAAAATAACCGCTTCACTGTAAAACTGCTCAACTTTTACAGTCTTTTAGTGCTCATAAATTTTTGGGAAGGTGGAAGTTTACCGACAATGGGAGTTGGTTTAAATTGCTGAATTTATGACACTCTAAAATTCGCTCTGCATATAACAGGCAATTAGACTGTTACAATTTCATTTATCCAAATTACAGTGGTTTTATAGCTCCAAGATTGATACAAAGTCACTCACTGAGGAAGTGGTGGAGAACTGAGATCTAGGCAGTTGTTAAACGCAGTACAATTATCGTTTTGGCGCCATCTTAAAAAAATCAAATTGAAAGAGAATAAAGATTTTAGAATTTTTGGGGTGAAGCTGAAGATCAAAGCTGTGGGAAATTTTTGATCTTCGTTCTGCGGACTGAAACTTAAAACATCGACCGGATTTGTAATCACCATCCCCAAATTATTCAGAATACGGGATGTTATATTTATAGAAAGTCGAATAAAGATTTTAGAATTTTTGGGGTGAAACTGAAGACCGAAGCTGTCGGAAATATTTTATTTTCGTTCTGCGAAACTGAAAACTCAAAACATCGACCGGATTTGTAATCACCATCCTCAAATTACTCAGAATACGGGATGTCATATTTTATAGAAAGTCGAATAAAGATTTTAGAATTTCTGTGGCGAAACTGAAGATCAAAGCTGACGGAAATTTTTGATGTTCGTTCTGCGAGGCTGAAACCCAAAACTTCGACAGAATGTGTAATCAGCATCCTCAAATTATTCAGTATACGGGACTTCATATTTATAGAAGGTCGAATAAAGATTTTAGAATTTTTGGGGTGAAACTGAAGATCAAAGCTGTCGGAAATTTTTGATCTTCGTTCTGCGAGGCTGAAACTTAAAACTTCGACAGAATTTGTAATCAGCACTCCTCAAGTTATTCAGTATACGGAATTTCATATTTATAGAAAGTCAAATAAAGATTTTAGAATTTTGGGGTGAAACTGAAGATCAAAGCTATCGGAAATTTTTGATCTTCGTTCTGCGAGACGGAAACTCAAAACTTCGACAGAATTTGTAATCAGCATCCTTAAATTATTCAGGATACGACATTTCATATTTATAGCAAGTCGAATAAAGATTTTAGAATTTTTGGTGTGAAACTGAAGATCAAAGCTGTCGGAAATTTTTGATCTTCGTTCTGCGAGACGGAAACTCAAAACCTCAGCAGGATTTGTAATCAGCATCCTCAAATTATTCAGGATACGGAATTTCATAATTTATAGAAAGTCGAATAAAGATTTTAGAATTTTTGGGGTGAAACTGAAGACCGAAGCTGTCGGAAATTTTTGATCTTCGTTCTGCGAGACGGAAACTCAAAACTTCGACAGAATTTGTAATCAGCATCCTCAAATTATTCAGGATACGAGATTTCATATTTATAGAAAGTCGAACAAAGATTTTAGAATTTTTGGGGTGAAACTGAAGATCAAAGCTGTCGGAAATGTTTGATCTTCGTTCTGCGAGACGGAAACTCAAAACCTCAGCAGGATTTGTAATCAGCATCCTCAAATTATTCAGGATACGGAATTTCATATTTATAGAAAGTCGAATAAAGATTTTAGAATTTTTGGGGTGAAACTGAAGACCGAAAGCTGTCGGAAAATTTTTGATCTTCGTTCTGCGAGACGGAAACTCAAAACCTCAGCAGGATTTGTAATCAGCATCCCTCAAATTATTCAGGATACGGAATTTCATATTTATAGAAAGTCGAATAAAGATTTTAGAATTTTTTGGGGTGAAACTGAAGATCAAAGCTGTCGGAAATTTTTGATCTTCGTTCTGCGAGACGGAAACTCAAAACCTCAGCAGGATTTGTAATCAGCATCCTCAAATTACTCAGGATACGGAATTTCATATTTATAGAAAGTCGAATAAAGATTTTAGAATTTTTGGGGTGAAACTGAAGACCGAAGCTGTCGGAAATTTTTGATCTTCGTTCTGCGAGACGGAAACTCAAAACTTCGACAGAATTTGCAATCAGCATCCTCAAGTTATTCAGGATACGAGATTTCATATTTATAGAAAGTCGAATAAAGATTTTTAGAATTTTTGGGGTGAAAACTGAAGATCAAAGCTGTCGGAAATTTTTGATATTCGTTCTGCGAGACGGAAACTCAAAACTTCGACAGAATTTGTAATCAGCATCCTCAAATTATTCAGGATACGAGATTTCATATTTATAGAAAGTCGAATAAAGATTTTAGAATTTTTGGGGTGAAACTGAAGATCAAAGCTGTCGGAAATGTTTGATCTTCGTTCTGCGAGACTGAAACTCAAAACTTCGACAGGACTTGTAATCAGCATCCTCAAATTATTCAGGATACGAGATTTCATATTTATAGAAAGTCAAATACAGATTTTAGAATTTTTGGGGTGAAACTGAAGATCAAAGCTGTCGGAAATTTTTGATCTTCGTTCTGCGAGACGGAAACTCAAAACCTCAGCAGGATTTGTAATCAGCATCCTCAAATTATTCAGGATACGGAATTTCATATTTATAGAAAGTCGAATAAAGATTTTAGAATTTTTGGGGTGAAACTGAAGACCGAAGCTGTCGGAAATTTTTGATCTTCGTTCTGCGAGACGGAAACTCAAAACTTCGACAGAATTTGCAATCAGCATCCTCAAGTTATTCAGGATACGAGATTTCATATTTATAGAAAGTCGAATAAAGATTTTAGAATTTTTGGGGTGAAACTGAAGATCAAAGCTGTCGGAAATTTTTGATATTCGTTCTGCGAGACGGAAACTCAAAACTTCGACAGAATTTGTAATCAGCATCCTCAAATTATTCAGGATACGAGATTTCATATTTATAGAAAGTCGAATAAAGATTTTAGAATTTTTGGGGTGAAACTGAAGATCAAAGCTGTCGGAAATGTTTGATCTTCGTTCTGCGAGACGGAAACTCAAAACCTCAGCAGGATTTGTAATCAGCATCCTCAAATTATTCAGGATACGGAATTTCATATTTATAGAAAGTCGAATAAAGATTTTAGAATTTTTGGGGTGAAACTGAAGACCGAAGCTGACGGAAATTTTTGATCTTCGTTCTGCGAGACGGAAACTCAAAACCTCAGCAGGATTTGTAATCAGCATCCTCAAATTATTCAGGATACGGAATTTCATATTTATAGAAAGTCGAATAAAGATTTTAGAATTTTTGGGGTGAAACTGAAGATCAAAGCTGTCGGAAATTTTTGATCTTCGTTCTGCGAGACGGAAACTCAAAACCTCAGCAGGATTTGTAATCAGCATCCTCAAATTATTCAGGATACGGAATTTCATATTTATAGAAAGTCGAATAAAGATTTTAGAATTTTTGGGGTGAAACTGAAGACCGAAGCTGTCGGAAATTTTTGATCTTCGTTCTGCGAGACGGAAACTCAAAACTTCGACAGAATTTGCAATCAGCATCCTCAAGTTATTCAGGATACGAGATTTCATATTTATAGAAAGTCGAATAAAGATTTTAGAATTTTTGGGGTGAAACTGAAGATCAAAGCTGTCGAAAATCTTTGATCTTCGTTCTGTGAGACGGAAACTCAAAACTTCGACAGAATTTGTAATCAGCATCCTCAAATTATTCAGGATACGAGATTTCATATTTATAGAAAGTCGAATAAAGATTTTAGAATTTTTGGGGTGAAACTGAAGATCAAAGCTGTCGGAAATGTTTGATCTTCGTTCTGCGAGACTGAAACTCAAAACTTCGACAGGACTTGTAATCAGCATCCTCAAATTATTCAGGATACGAGATTTCATATTTATAGAAAGTCGAATAAAGATTTTAGAATTTTTGGGGTGAAACTGAAGATCAAAGCTGTCGGAAATTTTTGATATTCATTCTGCGAGGCTGAAACTCAAAACTTCGACAGAGTGTGTAATCAGCATCCTCAAGTTATTCAGTATACGGGATTTCATGTTTATAGAAGGTCGAATAAAGATTTTAGAATTTTTGCGGTGAAACTGAAGATCAAGGATTTCAGAAATTTCTCATCTTCGTTCTGCGAGACTAAAACTTAAAACTTCGACAGGATTTGTAATCAGCATCCTCAAATTATTCAGGATACGGAATTTCATATTTATAGAAAGTCGAATAAAGGTTTTAGAATTTTTGGGGTGAAACTGAAGACCGAAGCTGTCGGAAATTTTTGATCTTCGTTCTGCGAGACTGAAACTCAAAACTTCGACAGAATTTGTAATCAGCATCCTCAAATTATTCAGGATACGAGATTTCATATTTATAGAAAGTCGAATAAAGATTTTAGAATTTTTGGGGCGAAACTAAAGATCAAAGCTGTCGGAAATTTTTGATATTCGTTCTGCGAAACTAAAATTCAAAACATTGACCGGATTTGTAATGACCACCCTCATATTATTCAGGATACGGGATTTCATATTCATAGAAAGTCGAATGAAGGTTTTAGAATTTTTGGGGTGAAACTGAAGATCAAAGCTATTGGAAATTTTTGATATTCGTTCTGCGAGACTGAAACTCAAAACTTCGACAGGACTTGTAATCAGCATCCTCAAATTATTCAGGATACGAGATTTCATATTTATAGAAAGTCGAATAAAGATTTTAGAATTTTTGGGGTGAAACTGAAGATCAAAGCTGTCGGAAATTTTGATCTTCGTTCTGCGAGACGGAAACTCAAAACCTCAGCAGGATTTGTAATCAGCATCCTCAAATTATTCAGGATACGGAATTTCATATTTATAGAAAGTCGAATAAAGATTTTAGAATTTTTGGGGTGAAACTGAAGACCGAAGCTGTCGGAAATTTTTGATCTTCGTTCTGCGAGACGGAAACTCAAAACTTCGACAGAATTTGCAATCACCATCCTCAAGTTATTCAGGATACGAGATTTCATATTTATAGAAAGTCGAATAAAGATTTTAGAATTTTTGGGGTGAAACTGAAGATCAAAGCTGTCGGAAATTTTTGATATTCGTTCAGCGAGACGGAAACTCAAAACCTCAGCAGGATTTGTAATCAGCATCCTCAAATTATTCAGGATACGGAATTTCATATTTATAGAAAGTCGAATAAAGATTTTAGAATTTTTGCGGTGAAACTGAAGACCGAAGCTGTCGGAAATTTTTGATCTTCGTTCTGCGAGACGGAAACTCAAAACTTCGACAGAATTTGCAATCAGCATCCTCAAGTTATTCAGGATACGAGATTTCATATTTATAGAAAGTCGAATAAAGATTTTAGAATTTTTGGGGTGAAACTGATTCAAAGCTGTCGGAAATTTTTGATCTTCGTTCTGCGAGACGGAAACTCAAAACCTCAGCAGGATTTGTCAGCAGGATTTGTAATCAGCATCCTCAAATTATTCAGGATACGGAATTTCATATTTATAGAAAGTCGAATAAAGATTTTAGAATTTTTGGGATGAAACTGAAGACCGAAGCTGTCGGAAATTTTTGATCTTCGTTCTGCGAGACGGAAACTCAAAACTTCGACAGAATTTGCAATCAGCATCCTCAAGTTATTCAGGATACGAGATTTCATATTTATAGAAAGTCGAATAAAGATTTTAGAATTTTTGGGGTGAAACTGAAGATCAAAGCTATTGGAAATTTTTGATATTCGTTCTGCGAGACTGAAACTCAAAACTTCGACAGGATTTGTAATCAACATCTTCAAATTATTCAGGATACGGAATTTCATATTTATAGAAAGTCGAATAAAGATTTTAGAATTTTTGGGGCGAAACTGAAGATCAAAGCTGTCGGAAATTTTTGAACTTCATTCCGCGACACAGAAACTCAAAACATCGACCGGATTTATAATCACCACCCTCAAGTTATTCAGGATACAGGATTTCATATTTATCTTGAATATTCATCTGTCAATTTAACATCAAAATATAGTATAATTTCATCTTCCCAAGTTTCAGTCTTTTGAGTCAAAAGCTCAAAAAATAAAAGGGGGGGGGACACTAAAGAAAAGCACTGTATGTGACAGAAGAAAGAAAGTAAGGTATTCCTCAAGCAGTTGCAAAGAAGATTCTTGAGTATGCTCAAAGTTCGCTTTTGGATTACGATAAATAATTATCTCACCTATAAGCAAAAAATAAAAACTTCACCCTCTTTCACACCACAGATGTGTTGCTTGCTAGCAGTTTACCATAACCACCCCTTAAGGCCTGGTGACCTTTTTTGTCCATCGATTGTCACCCCCGTCGAGAGAGGCATTGTTCACTTGGAAGGAGGACAGTGGGTGCAGCTGCTAGCTGGGAAAGCTTTCTCGGGGTGGAAAAGAAGCCACAAGTGCCCTCGAGTCACCCCTCCCTCCTCCCCGCACCTCCCGGCTCCCCCCCCTTCAACTCCCAGCTGCTCGGAATAACTTCTCGGCAGCGGCAAGACACACCGCGACCACCAAGGACCGCAACTCCCTTGCAAACTCACAAACTTACAGCATACTACAGGTGCTCGGGAAATTAAACTGTTTGTGTGTGCATTAGAAGGAGCTGTTGTTGAGGAAACTCGCCTTTAATTACAACACTGTTCTAGAAGTCGAACTCGATATACCGAGGGGTTTTGACTGTACCTAATTCAACCATTCGCCCGTGTGGGGGCGGGTTAGAATATCTCCCATCGTATATCCTGCGTGTCCTAAAAGGCGACTAAAAGGAACGCCGAACTACTGTCTGTATAAGCAGTAACCTCTTCTCAACCAACAGTTTTGGGTGGACGAGTTGAGAAGAGTCAGGACACCTTCTTGTCCTTGGGGTGAGAAATTGCCCCTAAAGGCGGATGAACCAGTAGATACCATCTGGTCAACGGCATGAGGATGCAGAAAGCAAATCTGAAACTACTGCATTAAAGATCTTAAAGATATCCCAAGAGAAACTCGTAAAATGTGTAAATGCATTTTACGAGTTCACAACATGTCTGTTAAGACATTGTGACTATGATGATTATGAATTCAACCATCCAAGACAGTGCAGAAGTAATCGTCCTTAAGGATTCTGGTGAAACAACAGCATACTAAATAATCAGCAAAATCTCTGAGGCTCAGAGGTAGTATACAACTAATTCTAATAGGCCGACATGTTTTCTTACGTTGTCATATTAACCACCAGATACGGCAATCATAATTGTTTACTATCGTCTTAATTGTGTAGTATCCAGAAATATTCCATTCTACGTTAAAAAAGACGGTATTTTGATGGATCGGGAATGATTACAGCAAATCAATAGATATGTTGACCTCTACTGCGTTACTGCATATTTCTTCATCATAAACGCAAATTCTGAAGTCTTACATAAATTTTGACGAGCTGGCAACGCCGATATAATTTTCATGTGACTTATTTACGGTAGAACCTGGACTGTCAAACGTTTGTTTTGTTTGTGAGTCTTTTATGCTATCTGTAGTGAAGCTTTACGGACTTGCTGTGCTATATTCGAGTGTAGTTTAACAGTTTTTCGAGATGGGACTAAAAAAAATGCAGTGTCTGTAACATGGGTTGCATTGGAAGAATTCTCAGGTTAGTTGACAATATTTGGAGACTGAAGTGTCAAAAATCTGTTTATTTACTTAATATGACGGCTTGAGCAAGCCATGCTCAAGTGGTTTGTTTACTACCTCTACGTTCAGTTGTTGTTACTCTGAGGTACCAGGAACAAACCACCCAAGATAGTGGAAAAGGCATCGCCCCTAAGGGTTCCCGCAAAACAACAGAATACTAAACAACTAGCAGAATATCGCTGACCATTTTTTATACAGGGTGAGTCAAGCTCAACACCTCGGACTCTTGTGACCAAACCATACCACTTTTTAGAAAACTAACTTCACGAGTGTATGTAGGTTGAGAGACAAACTTTCAGTATTTGGCAAAAATGTAGTATTAGGAATCGTTTTACTACTTCAAATCGAAATAGCTCCATAGCTGTTACGTTCAGACATGGGGACTGTGATGTGATTAATAAAAGTGGAATTATCTTGTAAGAACTTTGTTCCATTTAAAATAACAAAGAAAATTATAGTCGCGAGTTTTAGTTCACCCTGTATACAAAATCAAAGGTAGCAACAACTTGATAACTTCAGATAACACTAGACAACCACGAAATTATTCTACCATTGAGAATCAAGCTTCAGTTATTGATTTTTTAAGATACAGGGTGATGAATTCACTAACACCCGTATGCACCGTAAGTCAATTGCGCGATTAGTTACATAAACCTGGATTAGACTACTCGTTTACTATGCACCGCAAACTGAAAATTTTGACACTGTCACTGTCAAAACGATCTCGCGAACACAGCCTTGCCATATCTCTAATCTGGATTAGTTAATCTGTTGACGGTGCATGGCTAGATGCCAAAGATTAGCAAAACGCGATTAGGGAACTAGGATTAGAATCGCCAAACGGTGCATACGGGTGTAAGATCTTCACATGAAAGGCGCGATATCTCTGAAACTACCCCTGTATAACCTGATAAAATCCCATATATTTCCGCAATAGGAAGTGCGAGTGCAAATCAAATTTAGGATAATATATAGGGTGTTCCATTTGAAAAAAAAGCTTTGATATGCCGTGACATTATTTATCAATAACCCTGTATATTATGAAATAATTTTAAAAGGTAGACCTTAGCTTTATCTACAAAAATTTTTCGAAAGTTTGTATCTGTCATAATAACGGAGTTATCAAACCTCAATCACCCTGTATATAAAGGAAACGGCAAATAATTTATATTATTTAATATCCCACTTATCTAGTTCATAAAACTTATAACTACAACCGGCAACAGCAGATTTTATTTTTCACCTTAAAGACGGTCCAGCATCGGGATTGGATAATCGCATAATATTTAATGTCTCTGTTATACTTATGTTTTCTATCCCTTTTTGGACTCGACATGAAAATGACGATCGCTACCTGAAGGAACCTCCCGCTACCCTGTAACAATAAAAGAGCTGATTGGTGATGAGCCACCAACCAACATATTGCTCATAGCAACCAGCAGCTCAATTGGTTCGCATGAGACAAGGGTATGTGGGTGCGTGCGTGTGTGCGTGAGTCTAGCTAGCCGCCAAGAAATGAAAACAGGACAACAATGATTTAATAAAGATTTATTTCAGTATATATGAATGCAGTACATTTGTATTCTATCTATTTTTTTTTAACAATAACTTATCTTCAGAGGGAAGTCCAGGGAGTGGTTCTCATGGTGCTCTTTCGAAGAGAAGGTACTCCAAAGAAGATGTCACATGCTGCTGGTGGCACCCCAAAGAAGGCTGGCTTCTTCAGAAGGAGTTCTGGTGGTGTCACCCCGAAAAAGTGTTCATGATCGTGGCATGGAAGATGTGTGGTGCCCTTCCAAAGAAGTGTGGTTTTCCTTGGTGGCACCCCGGAAAAAAAAGGTGGTTTTCCTGTAAATGAGTTATGGCTGGTATTAGCACCTTGTAGAGAACTTCACAGGACTTCACGATCTGTTTCTGAAGTATGGACCTTCATGCGTTCTTACATTTTGAAAAATTGCGTTCATATACTTCAGAAACTGTTCTATGAAGTAGCATGGGGATATTAAAAAGCCAAAAAGTAGATAACTTTCAAAAGTTCACATGGTAAAGATTAAAAAAATATATATAGATATATACAAGAGCGAATAGATAGAACAATAGTTAAAAAAATTCATAAATGTCACAGCAGATATATAGTGATAAATAAAAAAAATGTATAAAAATGTATGTTCAAAAATTTAAAACCTTTTCCTCACCCCTCGTAAAACGAAACTATGCAAATGTCCAACAGATCTTTTCATTGCGTTCTCAATTAGCAAATCTGAGTACTAGGTATTTTTACGTAAGGAATGTCATAAAAAAAATGTGAAACATTAAATACACACAAGATAAGGCATCGTAACACAAAAATATATGGCTAGAAACAAAGAATAATGTTCAGCGACTCTTCTGTTAGATAATTGATAAAAGTACAGTGTATGATTGACTTGATATTTAAAGATTAAAATGTTCGCCATCACATGTTCAGAGAAAAAAAATAAATCGGAAAAATCACATTCCTACACATAGCTGTAAAATAAAGAGCAGAAGCAATAAAAATATGCGAAACCTTAGCAATCAAATCGTTATGATTTTGTATTGGGAACATGAATCCCTTACCTTGGTTATCACATAATTGCACAGACACAAAAATTATCTTAGAGAGACACAGTTATTCTATATGTCTTTACTGTTTGAGTTCAGAAAGCGAAAGGAATAAACCATTACATTTCATCTAGAAGCTAACGTCGGTAGAGAGAGAGCATACACCCCCCCCCCCACTCTTTAGGTTTTTCCCAAAATTTGTGCGCACTTGCGCAGTTTGTATAATTAATAATATTTCCAGCTGAAAGAAATAGAGATGGGAAAAGGTAGAGGTGAGAAGCAAAATAGTTATAAAAATGTACTAGTATAATGAGGAAGTAGTTGCTAAAAATGGAAGTTGTAAACTATTTGTACATGGTAGCCAAGTAAATAATATAAAAAAAATTTTGAAAACGGGTGAACCGTTACAACCCTTCGTCATGCCGCGCTGGTAAATTTAAAATGGCCACATTGGTACCCCACTTTGATTTTACCCTTAGACCTGACTGGTCTACATTCATTGGCAAGGATGGGAGTTCCATTTCGGCAATACCTCTCATCCAACTCGTACATCGTCAGGTAAAACCCGCTAATTAAACCGAATGAAATTAAACTTTGCGGGACAGCCCCCCCCCCATTGCCCTTTCCTCACCTCTCTAGTCGCAAATGGCGAGAGAAGGTTCGGTTCGGTTTCCCGGTGAAACGAGGACTGCCTATTTCCCGCGCAACTTGAAGCCGGAGGCAATTCCGAACGTTTTTCCACAAATCCCGTCGAATTTACAAACCAAACTTCCGAACGAAAACCAGCGGCGTATCGTAGCCGCATACTCATTACGTGTTGACCGGCAGCTTTATCAGTCTTATCAAGAATCTTGTAGACGACAAGCGACAGGCGAAAATCGCGCAATATCTGCTCTGCCGTGCAATCGAAAAACCAAGTAACTCAAAAAACGACAATTCCGGCAAAATCGATTTGAAGTTTTGTTTCATTTTTTGCATATAACTTATGTACACTTAGTATAGATTTTTTCTTCTCTGCCGGCCTAACTGTAACGACATAATTTGGCACGGCTATGTTATTTTCTTGTCGACACTATGGAAATCACCTAGACAAAGATAAAGGGAAGAAAAAGCGGGCAGTCTATTATCGGCCGTGATTGTTATCGCTTCGGCTGAGGTGGTACCGTCCCCATCCGATATTTGTTCGTTAAGTTGTGTAAATTGTTTGTTGTTGGAGACTCAATATCTTATTTTGTTAATTGGTTCGGCGTTTGGATTTACCTAAACTTTACATAACGAAAATACTTTTTTGATTTGCTTTCCACAGAAAAATTATTTTAAGGTTTTTAATTACTAACTGTGTATTACTTAGACGGTATACAACTCAAAAACATAGTATCTAAGTCTACGTATGATCAATATATATTGAATATATTATGCAAAAGCATAGTAAGCGGCTTTGGTGTACCTCTCGAAAACAGACCTACAATCAGACAGATTAGTAACCCTAGTTCTATATCATATTGGCTATACTTTGTGCATCAAGTTGTCTAGTTTTTTTTGTCATCACCATAGTAAAACTTTTCTAGGTTAAGTTGTTCGAGATATTTTTTTTCTTGTTAGAATGACTATGTATATAAGATAAACCTTGCCACTATTTTTATTGAACTAAAATATTCTGCTAGTACTTTATCGTGCAAACGTAAGGTTATATTAACTTTTATAATATTTATTCAACAAAAGGTCATCAAAATAGTCTTAAATAGGGTAAAAAACATACGCCCCTAAGTACTACGTAGCAATACAAGAACACACTTAAATGCTGCTAATCAACTAAAACTCGATATATCTGTATAAACATAAAAGCACTCCTAAAACAAGCAGGGGCGTATTCAGACCTTCTTGGGGGGGGGGGTAGCGGGGCATGAAGTTGTGTGTGCTTTCACCATTTTTTGTGATACCTTCGTGAAGGACGTTGATGCAGGAAAAAAGGAAAATGTTAATAGTATTATAATAATAAAGAAGATATAAACAGCAAGTGAAACAGTGTGGAGTATCAGGTATTTTAGAGAGATGAAATAAAAAATCTATTGATGCATTCAATTTTGGTTTTACGGAATACAAATAATATGTAATACGTATCATCCGTGAACACTTTATTGGCACAGCATACAAAATTAAACGATCATTAACACTCAATAGTCAGGTACCCAAGTAGCCACAACACGTACTCCATTTTTTTAATTAGTGTTTTAACTTTTCTAATCGGTGCAATTTTCAAAACAGGTAATTAATCAGTTAGGTAAATTATGTAGGTAAAACAAGCTACCACGTTGTATAGAACATTCAACTGATTATATAATAATGGGAATATATTATAGATATGTATCACTGTAATAATGCAAAACAAACCCTTTTGTAATTCAGTTACTGCAAAAAAGATTTTTTTTCAGTGCTACAATTGCTTAAATAAATAAGTCACATAAAATAAATCAAAGTTGAATTGAGTTTTCTTTTTTCGAAAATCTTGGGAGGGGTAATTACCCCTGTTACTCCCCCCCCCCCCCCCCCCGTTGTATACGCCTGTGAAAACAAGTATGTAACAACCTAAAGGAAACAGTAAAAGCTAACAATATTGCATATTTTCATTTGGCAAACAACAAATAAGTTGAGTGGTGGCTGCTATTTTAACTGAATCTTCCACCTCATCTCAACGTGGCCAGCTGGTCCAAAATATATGCTTGCATCGGCATGTTTTTTCCTCTATTCTCCCTTAAACGTGGCAAGTCATTGGTCTTACGTCTAATGGAACAAGTTGTTCCATCAGTTGTGAAATCAAATATACGAATAAACATCTTCTTGCAAACTGATAAGGTGCCATAAAATCTTTTACGGGTATTATGGAGATGAAGTTCGCTGATTCCATAAGATTCAGAAAAATACTCGAATATTGTTCGGCGATCTTTAAGAAGGAGCTTTCGCTCTAATTCTTTTGCAGCTTATTCCACAAGGGGGTAACTCGAGTTACTAGGTTATTCGACTGCACGTCAGTGCTGTCAAACGTACACACAGAACGTACATTTCGTATTATGCAACGACGTCATCGTGACAGACAACAACATATGGGGGGTCTAGAATCAGAATCCGCTATCTCCAAAATCTTGAATTTCTCAGGAAATAAGAAAACGTGCAAGTCAATTTATTTTAGTGTTACTTGGTTTCTTGCTTTTTGTAAGTACCATGTAGCATATTAACGATTCTATACTTGAAAGATTAACCTAAGTGTCAGTGGATTTGGCTGTTATTTAACTTTTTTACATGGAGTTAGCGGAATTTGACGAAACGGTTCAGACAAACGGCGAGAGACCAGTTGGTTGTGTAAAAGAGATGAATTGCTTGTGTAAAGATGCCACCTAGAAGACGACACCCCTAGTTTATGCAGTTAAGCCCCTTTGAACGGGGCCGGATTTTAGGCGAACGAGAACGTGGTGCTTCTTTCAGAGCAATTGCTGTAACCATGGGGTGTAGTAGCATGGCGCGCATGCATCGCAAAAAGGCGAATGCAGCGAGCTAGAGGTTCTGGAGCACGTAGAAGAACTACAGAACGACAAGATCGTCATCTACGACTACGGGCCCTTCGAGACTGAATGCGATCCTCTCGAGCTGTTGTTGACGCTTGGTACGCAGCTATAGGGAGGCCCATTCGAATCCGCATGGTATACCGCAGATTGAGTGTAATGGGCTTAGGATCATATCGTCCGCATCTAGTGCTTCTGCACTGCAAATCATCGTCATCCACGGTTAGATTGTGCCAAGAACACCGACAATGGCATGCTGAGTGGCATCAGATGGCCTTCTCCGACGAGTCCAGGTTTTGTCTGGGGGCACAAGGGCACATGACAGACGCCAAGGAGTAAGACAACGACGGGGTGAACGACGTGATCACCAGTTTGTTGTTGAGTGCCATGTACACCGTCCTACTGGTTTGATGGTTTGGGCTGTCAGTTTCGGTCATTTCATTCAATAGCAAGTCACCTTTACTTGTGATTCGTGGCACATGACTGCGCAACGTTATGTGAATGGGGTGTTAGAACCAATTGCCTTTCCATATGTCCGAGGCCGACGCCCTCGAAGAGAGTTTCTTCCAATAAGATAATGCCTCCACGATCACCCGATTCATCGCTAGTTGAAAAAGTATAGGATTGGATGGGTCGATACGTAGGCGATTTACCCAGTCCTCCGACCACGCTGGACGAACTGGAACATGCTGTGTGGGCAGCTTGGGAGGCTGTACCTCTAAGAGTTTATCAACAACCAGATTACGAGCATGCCGCGTAGGCTAGAGGAGTGCATTCTCAACATGGAGGGCCCAACCATTATTAATCTGTTGTATTTTTTATAAACTATTTATGACAAATGAGTTCGTTTATTGTGGTATATAGTCCTACCGCATTTCATCAACAGCAACCCTTTTTTTTACAGTGTTCAGATTTCACTTGCGAGTAGTATGTGTTACTAAGAAAAATCACTCCTTTTCGTGAGTACTATATGGGCCAAGAAAAAAAATCCAAACTTAGGAAGCAACCTGTAAAATACAGGGTGTTAATTAAGTATGTTAACAAATTTTAACCACGAATAGTACTCCGAAAAATAGAAAGAAAATGTCATATGAACATGTGTCCGGAAATGCTTCCTAAGGGAGCTACCCTCCTTTACATGGGGCACCCTGACGACGGTTTTCCCTCGATATTCTCGAAACCATTCATAACAAAATTACGAAATTCGGTACGATGGGTAAACTTTTGACGCTGAATCTGATTCTGAATTCAGATTTTCATAATTTTAATCAGATGCGTATCATACGGGAGGAGTTACCATTTTCTAAATGGTAATTTTTTGACATTTTGATTTTAGAATATGGTATTTCATAGATTTCTACGTCTAAGAATGGTCTCTTGGTATATCTCGATAGGGCTAACCGTTTTCGAGAAAAATGCAAATTATTGAATCGATGCAGGCTATTGTAAATAGCACACACACACACAGCACACCTACTAAATGATGAACATTTATTTATTTACAATAGCCTATATCGATTCAATATTTGCATTTTTCTCGAAAACGGTTAGCCCTATCGAGATATACCAAGAAGAGACCATTTTTACGTAGAAATCTCTGAAATACCATATTCTAGAACTAAAAAATCAAAGAAATTATCATTTAGAAAATGGGGTTATTTTTACCCTTAACTCCTCCCATATGATACGCCTCTGATTAAAATTATGACATTCTGAATTCAGAATCAGATTCAGCGTCAAAAGTTTACCCATCGTACCTAATTTCGTAATTTTGTTATGCATGGTTTCGAGAATATCGAGGGAAAACCGTCTTCAGGGTGCCCCATGCGAAGGAGCGTAGCTCGCTTAGGAAGCATTTCCGGACACATGTTCGTATGACACTTTCTTTCTATTTTTCGGAGTACTATTCGTGGTTAAAGTTTGTTAACATACTTAATTAACACCCTGTATAGCGGCCTTGTTCCATAAAAAACAGATAAGTCAATTTTCAAGGTTCCATGTTCGAGATGATAAACGAAGGTGGGGCAATAATTATTGTCAAGAGGGAGCGACGATAATGTTGTAGCTTATTTAGCGTTGGCGCGTGTGTTCAACTCCAAAATTTATGGTTATGATCAAATGTACGACTACCTGCCTACCTGGCTTGTATGCGTAAATATACTGCGAAAGCTATTAGCGATAATGCCCGTGTTTATATACGCATACCGATTCATCATGTCGTATAGGTATGGAAGGGCGTACAATGAAAGCCTCCTCTTAAGGGGCCTGGATACACACATTTATACATACGTATTTGCCATGTAAAACACGGACTCACAATTTCTTGCATAACACACTATATTTTCAAACTACACAGATAATATTTCAGAAGGCGATAGTTAGGACCATAATGAATGACAACTATTTCGAATTTCTCAAAAAAGTTTTTTGATGTGCAAGAAAACTCGCAATGCAAAATCATACATTCTATAAATGCCTGTAATTTAACGACCAAACACGATATCAAAAAAAGACCAAATAGGTGACAAAGCGCAAGCTTTCTTCTTCAATTTCCTCTTTGAGTCATTATTGTAAGTTTAAAGGTAATATCAGGAGCTTGGAAATGCGAAATTCATTTTTATGGTGACCTTTGGACCTTTTGACCTTACCTTTGGGTTTTTAGACTTATCTCCCCCTCATCTTAGACACACACACACTCAAGAAGGGGTGCAGGCGGCACGCCTCCTCGCTAACACGGGAATACGTCTTTTCTTGGATTCTCAATTTCGCGCGCAATACCCTAGACCTAGACCCTTAAGGTAAATACATTCGAACATTGGAGGTGGGTAGCAATGACATTCTGCCGTGTATAGAGGCAATGAGAGTTTTTTTATTCAACACAACGGGTGTTTCCTAAATGAATGTCAATATTTATGGAGGCGATTTTTGGGTCCATTTTAACAACTTCTACTTCATATAAACGTATGTCCTAAACGTCGTACCTTTTGAGACACAGGGTAGTAAAGTTTTCAAAAATAAATAATTTATTAATAATATCTAGAATACCACTTCAGATAATTCAGTGAAATTCGTCATACATCTACCATAAATCAAGGGGCATTTTTTAATGTAATGTTCTTAAATTTCCACCAGTGGCGTTCGTACGTAATTTGACCTGCCTATTTTTGCAGACATTGACGGTACGCCACTGATTTCTCCTAAAATAAAGATTATTTTTGAAATCTCCACTCATTTCTAACCAAAGTTGAACACTTGATTTCTTTCAATCCGGTGCACGGTTTTCGCTTAAAAAAATAAAAACCGTTCTCTGCATGATCGCAACAATATCGTCAATGTGACGATACCACCATGCAGAGACATGCGTAGATTTTATTTTTTTTAGATGAAACCCGTACGTCGGACTAAAAAGTTCAAGAGATCAAATATGCTCATAATTGAATACAGATTTAAAAAGTACACTTCAGAGTTTAGGTCGGAAGTTTTTTAACCGTACCTGTTTTGTGGTTTTCAATAGAACATTGAAAAATTACATAGTTTGCTTAGGGCCGAAACTTGCCATTGAGCTATAGAAGTTCACTATACACCAGGATGTTCAGTATTGAATTTGAGTGGTTAAAAACTAAAACATATAAATTTAAAGAACGAATATAAACTGAGCAATACTCAATGCATCAAAAGTCTGGAAATTGGAGCATGGCCGGCGTAGTAAAAAATAAAAATTCCAATATTCCTCAAACTTTGACGTTTAGGCGTTTTAGGGGTTCCGGGTTCCAGATCGTTTTTTAATTTTATTTCGTGGGGGTGAAATTGGAGACGTTGGGCGGTGGATGGTTGTAAAACTGAAAAAAATTTTGCGTTCATGTCTGTGTCGATTGACCTATGAAGGAAAAGCCTAGCGGCATAACATTCTTTTTTAGGTCCATCCGAACATTGCCTAACCTACTACATATACCTACGAATATTGGTCGTTCTGTATTGTGTAACGCGTAAATTATTAAACTGATTTTAACGAAACTATGACGCAGTATCATTACTGTGGCGAGGATGGAAGAAGTCCAGACACTTGATGTCATTTTTTTGTCTTGAACATAATACCGATTTTTATATAAAACGCTATTATGTTCCTCAAAATAAGAAAAAAAATGTATACAAACCTTATCCACGACTGAAAGTACTTGGAAAATATTTTCTTTGTATATTTGAAGAGCTATCTCTTTACTTCTAGATTTATTCGATAAGTTGTCTAATTGTATTATAAATATGTTAAAAAAACGTAATTGAATGTTTCCAAAATATATTCTCTTATTATCAAAAACCCTTAGATGATTGATGATTGTTGTTGAGGGAGAAATGAAATAGCAGTACAAGAATTACGTTTTCCTTGCAACTATTTGTCATGATACTGATTCCAACCTTTCTATCACTCTCTAGCATTGCCAGTATAGGCATTTTAGGCTTCCCGATCATCCTGCATCAGGCAGATGTATCAGGTAGGCTATGAAATATTAAACGACACAGTCCAAATAAAACGATTCTTCAATCTTTCAAACGCATTAGTTTTAGAGTGCCTCTGTTCTGGATATTGCTGTTCATAGTTGATATATTTTAGAGGTAAGTAGACAATTTCTCAAAGATTCTCCTAAATACCCTCAATGGAAAAATGAATTTTTAAAGCTGGTGTTTCACACAGTACGGAATTATTGAGCATGTTATGAAAACTGTCAATTTTTCAAAACCTACCTGATAAATTGCTTGATAATTATGCATCACGCCTACAAAATTGTTTCCTCGGCATACTTGACTTTATTAATCTCGATGATTTAAGGTTTTGACTTCATCAAATAGTATCATGACCTTATAATTTAGTTGTTCGTTAAATAAAAAACAAATTATATAGTACTTTCTCAAAATAAATAAATTTCAGTAAACAAATAGAAGTTATGAATTTGTGGTTCATGGGTTTTTAGGCCGGCGTCGTTTAGCGTTAAAGCTTGACGTAACGAGGACAATGAGAAGAAATAGGGCAAAACCAGAACCTAAACCGATAGCAAAAGCTTTTCTACCCTATGTGCCTGGAATAACAGACAGAATAGGAAAAATGTTACGAAAGGAAAACGCAAGACCATTTACAAGGCCACAAGAAAGATACAGGAATATTTGAGAACGGTGAAAGATCAAAGAGACCCACTCACAACACCGGGGGTATATCGCATACCATGCACATGTGGGAGTGTATACATAGGAACAACGAAGCGATCTATAAACACAAGAATTGCAGAACATAAGGCTAGCTGTCGACTAGGCCATACGGACAAATCAGCGGTAGCCGAACATGCGATTAAGGAGGGAAGTCACAGGATCAAGTTTGAAGAAACACAGGTTCTTGCCGCAACGTCTTCATACCATGCCAGACTTCAAAGAGAAGCCATCGAAATACAAAAACATCATAATAATTTCAATAGGAAAGAAGAAACACAGAAGTCAACCGGACATGGATACCCATCCTAAAGGACCTGAGGACACTACCATATCGCGAAGGGGCGGGGCTACCAACGCTACCTGGTTGGGCCACGTAACCATTAGCAGGTATAAATACAGGTGCAGATCCACCAGCCGTCAGTATTTTGGAAGTCGCCGAAGTGAAGTAGCTTCTGAAGATGCCATCCACTCGTGGTGGCGAAACGTCAAGCTTTAACGCTAAACGACGCCGGCCTAAAAACCCAAGAACCACAAGTTCATTCGACGATGGCCGCGAAAGCCTTACACAGTAAATAGAAGTTATACTTTAAATTTACCGAAAAATTGAAATATCTCGGAAACTGATGGACGTAGGTACAACAAGTGCTATACAAAGATGAAAGAACATATCAAAAGCAATTCTTTAGAATAATAAAATATTGAGGGTTACATTTAAAAAAAAGAGAAAATATGGATTTTGCATTCTACATCACCCTGTATACGGATATGCGTCACGGGCTTTTTTTATAGCCGATTTCAAAACTAGAGAGTAAAAAAAATAATTTTTGATTCATTACTTTTTTGATATACAATACGTTCATTTGACCGCGATTTGGATATAAAAATGATCATAACTTTTGAAATACCCTGTAAAATGTAACAATTCCCTATATTGGAAGAACGGGAATTAAAAGTAGAATTTGAATATGGAATAATATATAGGGTGTCTCATTTAAAAAAAATGCATGTTTGCATCACCACGTAGTTATAGATCACCCTGTATAAATCTAAATATTTTCTGAGCAAGAAGCATATCCGTGGCTACAACTTTTATATACAGCTTTTTTCGCTATCTTCTACAGTAGTGGAGTTATTGACCGAGCCGATACTAAATAAGCTCACCCTGTATATAACAGGAACCTTACATTTTATGTAAAACGAGAAAATATGGAATCCTGAATCAATCAACTTAATTCCATTTTTTTACTTTTTTAGCCATGTCTGACAGAATATGCAAAAGTAATTTCTTTAAGTTTTGCACCTGAATTTGTTGAAAAACTACAGCAAACATACTAATCGCTTACAAAACCAAACTTCTTCAATACTTTTCAATAGTTTCTCTACAATTTTATGAAAGTTATATCTTTATCAAAATGTTCTCAAACTATCTTCTTAAAGACTTCAAAGAAACGAAATAATAGAGCAAAAGTGTTAGTTTTCCTTGCAACATATTTATCATGATATTAGCTCCAGCCCTTCTATCAATACTAGGATTCATAAAATAATGGACTTTCTGAAAACTTTTATAGAAAACGCTATGCTCCTCAAAATAGGCAAACGATTTACAAATCGTATACAAGCCTTATCCATGGTTGAAAGTACTTGGAAAATGTTATCTTTATATTTGGAGAAGTATCTGTTTACGTGTTTTATCTTCAATAAGTGACTCAATAATATTATAAATATGTTGAGAAAAACTTAATTGAATCTTCACGAACCATTTTCTCAAATTATCAAAGAACCCCTAGGTGAGTGTTGTGGAATGAGAAATGAAATAGCAGTACAAAAATGAAAAATTACGTTTTCCTTGCAATATACAGGGTGGCCAATCGGGTGACGATAATAATTTTTTTTTAGATAGCCCGTACCGAGACCTATCCAAAACGCCCCCATGTATGTGTACCGATTATTGATAGTTTTCGAGTTATGATTTTTTCTTTTTGAAAACTTAGAGATTTTCCAGTTTTTCCAAGAAATCGTCAAAAACAAAAACAAGAATGCTTTTTAGCTTTTATTTTTTTCTGCAATTATACTCAGTATTAAGCCCATTTTAATATCCAATAAAGAGAACCTGTAATCCGAACAAAAATTAAGTACATTTTGGGCCCAAAGTTTGAAATCTCTGTTTCTAGTCAGGAGACCAAAACCTTCAAAATAAAATTAAAAATACCTATCCCTGGTTCTGGAGCTCCAATCTAATCTTAAAAACTCTGCAAGACATTGCACATTCGAAATAATAATGAAAAAATAGCACTTATTTTGCGCCGTACGTGACTGTTAAAGGTAAAGAGGTGATAAATCACGAATTTCCAAAATGATTTAAAAAACTATTATTTTACTTTACTATGACAAATTAAGGGAAAAAAACTTATAACAACTAATAAACACGATAATCATTGATGGTTTAATCACTTTTAATAAAAAAAATTGATACCTGTGCTTTTTGCTGTGTACTATTGAACTGCTAAATTAAGTTGCATGGAAAGTTAACAAAGGAAAGGAATAATAAAACAACAATCTGACTTTTAATTCCATGGCGGAATTACCTGGGAAGCGTTATCGTAGCATATGCCATCCCTTTTACTTCCCACACTGATAGGTTAGGAAAGGATTGTGATCGTGAAAATTTTCGATTTTGAGATAATAGATTTTTTGGGCGTTTTATAATGTCTACATAACGAAAATCCGCGTCACTCATTTTCGTCGTTCTGTCTGTCGGTCTACCTGTTGGTCTGTCTGTCTGTACGCATTTTTCTAGCCTCGTAATCTCAGTAAGCGCTGCATGGACTGTGATGAAATTTGGGCAGCAATATGCTGTGGGGTCATAGTAGGTAATGCTGGAATTTGGGTGTTTGGGGGTGGGGGGGGGAGGTGAAAAACTTAAAAACTTGTTGTACGCATGATAGGCTGTCTACTGACCTGTCAAGGAAGACCTAGCGAGATAAATCACCTTTTTAGATCCATCCGAACACTGCCTTGCCTATTACCGAAAATTAATTAACACAACTGCGCTTCGCCGACATGAGCTCGCAAAAAGCTACTCTGAAAGAAAGGGATGGCGTATCGTAGTAACGATATCGCTTCCCAGGTAATTCTGCCATGAAATTGGAAGTCATATTATTGTTTTATTATTACTTTCCTTTGTTAACTTTCCATACAACTTAATTTAGCAGAAGTTCAATAGTACATAGAAAAAACACTTCAAAAACTACAATTTGGGTATTAGTTTTTTTATTAAAAGTCATCAAAACATCAATAATTATCAGGTTTATTAGTTGTTACGAGTTTTTTTCTTTAATCTGTCATAATGAAGCAAAATAATAGTTTTTTAAATCATTTTGGAAATTCGTGAATTATCACTTTTTTGCCTTTAACACTCATGTACCGCTCAAAATGTCCCCATAAGTGCTACTTTTTCATTATTATTTCGAATGTGCAATGTCTTGCACAGTTTTTAAGATTAGTTTGAAGCTTCAGAACCAGGCATAAGTATTTTTAATTTTATTTTAAAGGTTTTGGTCTCCTGACTAATAACAGAGATTTCAAACTTTGGGCCCAAAATGTACTTAATTACTGTTCGGATGTACAGGTTCACTTTATTGGATATTAAAATAGGCTTAATACTGCCTACTACTACCTTTCCCACGTATACCGTGCGAAGTTCTTTACTTACCGGCTAAATACAAGAAGGAAACTTACTGCCCCATACACTGCCACAACGATCAACAACGAAAAAAGACTTTTTACTGGGTTTTTCAACATAGATGTTGGCTTCGAGAGTTTACTTATAACACAGAAACAACGGGAACTTTACGATACGAGAATATGTGGAGTACTGAATCAACCAACTTAATTTCATTTTTTTACCTTTTCAGCCAAAAAGTTTGACGGAATAGGAAAAAGTAGGTTCTTTAAGTTTTTTTCGTGATTTTTTTTTAAAACATCATTTTTTAAAATGTATTTTTGAGAAAAAAATAATGTCTTATTTTTTTATTATGTGCTATGTGTTAATATTAGTTTTCCTTGCAACATATTTATCATGATATTATAGTTCCAGCCCTTCTATCAATACTAGGATTCATAAAATAATGGACTTTCTGGATTTTTTGATCATCTAGCACCAAGCTGGAATCTATATTTCTGCAGATTTTCAGTTTTCTATGCCCTTAGATTCCGTGTGAAGTTCTTTATTTACCGGCCAAATAGAATAATGTCTGTCTGTCTCTCTGTTCGCGTTTTCCTTCCCTAGTAATCTCAATAAGCAGTGTAACCACTGCATGGATCTTCGATTGTAATCAAATTAGTGTAGCGATAACCAGTTTTTATAGAAAACGCTATGCTCCTCAAAATAGGCAAAACATTTGTATTTGTATATGTTAGGAGCAAACACCGATTTCGGCCAATGGACGGAAAATATAGTCAAAACGCGTTTTGGCTGCTATCGTCTTGCCAATGTCCGAATTATCGCTTTCCGGCTGTTCAATGTAGCCCAGAACGCGTTTTGGGTCAACAACGATTGCCAGAACACATTCTATATTCTACTACGAATAAATAAATATCAATTATTTGCCGTGTTGTGTTACAATATTTCCTCTGAGCTTAGAATCCATAACTAAAATGAATAAAAGCACTTGTAGATCTTAGGTCCGTGAAAAAAAAACTGAAAGAAACATACCTCACAATCTGTTATGTCCAGCTACCACATGAGCGGAATGAATAATGTCAAATAACTCGTGGGTCATGCAAAAATAACGCAGTTCGGCTGTTTCGTCTGTCCTTCTTTCAATTAGCTCTTCGATATAGCCAATTTTTTAAAATATCATACCTTTTCAATCGTTGTCTTTGTTTCGAAGATATTGTATCACCGTTACTTTTACAAGCTTTTGCCGCCTTTACCTCTGTGAGTGTTTGGTCGTATCTTTCTCTTGTACAAATATTACTACGACCATTGCTACCACTTATGACTTTTTGCAGTTCGTCATTAAAACATAAGCTTGGGTCTTCCATGGCACTCTCTAGCTACTGTCTAACCCGCACAAAGATCAAATACTAAATGAATACACTAGCTCCAGAGGTATCGTTTACAAGCTGAGACACTCACAAAATCCACCACGCGTTATGGCAATCGCAGTAGAACAGGACGCGTTTTGGCAATCGTAGTTGAGCCAAAACACGTTCTGGGCTACATTAAACAGTCGGAAAGCGATAATTCGGACATTGGTAAAATGGTAGCAGCCAAAACGCGTTTTGGCCATATTTTTCGACCATTGGCCGAAATCGGTGTTTGCTCTTAACATATACAAACCCTATCCATGGTTGAAAGTTCTTTACAAAACTTCTCAAATTAGCAAAGAACCCCTAGACGAAGTCTGTCGCGAAGAAGAAATGAAATAACAGTAAAAAAATTACGTTTTCCTTACAGCATATTTGTCATGGTACTGACTCCAACCCTTCTATCACTTTCTAGGATCCAAAGTATAAGCATTTTAAGCTTTCCGGTCATCCTGCATCCAGCTTAAATCTACATTTCTGCAAATTTTCTTCCCCATATTCCGTAATCTCAGTAACCACTGCATGGATCATGGATTGTGATGAAATTTGTGTAGCGATATACAGTCTTAAATAGAATACCAGTTTTTATAGAAAACGCTATGCTCCTCAAAATAGACAAAACATTTGTATACAAGCCTTACCCATGGTTGAAAGTACTTGGAAAATATTATATTTATCTGTTTACGTGTTTATTTCTTCTAGTTTTATTTTCAATAGGTGACTTAATAGTATTATAAATATGTTGAATAAAAATTGAATCTTTACGAAATATTTTCTGAAATTATCAAAAAACCCCTAGACGAGTGTTGTCAAAGAAGAAATGAAGTAGCAGTAGAAAAATTTCGTCTTTCTTGTAACATACAGGGTTGGGATAAAGTATGGAACCAAGCAAATAACTTTGGAACGGAAAGAGTGATATTGCTGAAAATTTGCAGGCAAGTGTAGTGACGTCTAGTGCATCCGAAGACATTATGTTAGCTATTAATGTACTTCCGGTTTAACCGGAAGTACCGTCAACTTTTTTAATTGAAACGGGACACCCGTCAACTTTTTTAATTTAAACGGGACACCCTGTATATTTTTGCAGATTTTAATTCATCTTTTTTTCCGAATACGTTCATAGTGGGTTTAGCATTAGTTGCTGTAAAAACGGGAAAGATAAAGCTTCTTTATCATTTCAGGTGTTTAAAATGCCGGTCATTCAAAGTCGGTTTTGGCGATCGCGTGAGAACTCACAAAGAAGTGTGTCAACTTTTAATGATTGACGTCCCGACAGGGGTCCTATAACACGTTTGACGGTGACTAAAAAGAAAAATACAAAAAAAAATACCTCAAACGGGAAGACCGCAGACCGCCACGGACGAACTTGTGAGACAAATTTTTTAACAAACAAATACTAAACCCTCTACGGACGTATTCGGAAAAAAAGATGAATTAAAATCTGCAAAAATATACAGGGTGTCCCATTTAAATTAAAAAGTTGACGGTACTTCCGGTTAAACCGGAAGTACATTAATAGCTAACATAATGTCTTCGGATGCATTAGACGTCACTACACTTGCCTGCAAATTTTCAGCAATATGACTCTCTCCGTTCCAAAGTTATTTGCTTGGTTCCATACTTTATCCCAACCCTGTATGTCATACCTTCCATCACCCTCTAGGATCCCCAGTATAGGCATTTTAGACTTCCCGGTCATCTTGCATCTACATTTCTACAAATTTTCAGAAAAAACCACCTTTCCCACATACTCCGTACGACGGTCTGTACTTACCGGCTAAATACAAGAAGGAAGCTCACTGCCCCATACACTCTCTGGCACCAACAATAATTGTTACACAACGACTTTGAGCACACGAGACGACTTCTGCAGACAGCTGCAGCAGCTGGTGTGCAGAACGCGGCAGCACTGAGTCCGGAAAGGGTTTAACCTTCAAAAAGGGATTCCGACACACTGACTGTTGCGCAAGCTGCCCTATAACCGGGAAGCGGGAAACGCACGGGAAGGGACAGCCAGTGACACCTCATGGGGACGTCTGCAAACGGGAAAGGGCTCTAGGGGGGATCTGGAGCACTGGGGGTTCGCTATCGACGGGTGGACGTTTTTTATATAAAGCGAAAAAGGGAGGCAAGCTGATTGACTCAGTACTTCCCACACACAACGGTGATACCATTTTATTATCTTCCCGTTGCGTGCAACTATTATACAGGGTGGGCCAATAGTGCGTGGACGGAGGATTGTGGGCTTAATAAAAAATATTTCAAAAATCTGTCAGTTGATCATGGTAGAGACCCTCAAGGGCTATAACGTAAAAATATTTTCACTCAAATTTTGACGTTCATACAGGGTGATTCATATCAAACTTACATTTTTTTAAATGGAACCCCCTATATATTATTGCATATTTGGATTCCTTGGTCAATTTTAGTGTGACTTTATGTATCACACATGGAACTTTAAACGAACCGTTTAGGCGCAAATCACCATTTTTGGTATAAGTAGGTATCAGAGAAAAATTGAATATCGCAGCGATTATAAAACTTAGAAGGCCGTGACTTTGCGGTACAACTAAGAATGAAATGCGTCATCTTAGAATGTCTTAGGTCAGACGGCTAAAATTGAATTCTTTTTGGGAGAAATCAGTAGATTAATTAAGGAAACTTCAATCACAGATAACTTGATTTTTTCAAATGGCAATGCCTATTTTGGTTTAAAAAATCGAATGTAAAATTTGATTACCTTTCTAACGATATAGCATTCTCGATATCAATCTTTTTTGATTTTCATTTTATTTCAAATTTTTAGTCAAATCGGTGTTTTTCAATTTTCCTGCGTGCAAGCAACCAAGCAGGCCATGAAAAATAAACAGAAGCTCGTTAATATGGAAGAAACCAACTAACTTAGTAGAAATATGCAAACTAACTGGAACAACGAGGCAAGATTATGAAAATTCCTTGCAACATATTAGCTCTAACCGGATACAACAGCCCCAAGATATCTAATGTAAATGAGTAGCTGGGCTATGACAGAAGTGTTTGTTTTTCACAGCCTACTAGCTATTGTGCTCTACTAGAGCTTGACAACTTTCCAAAACGATTAAAAATTTTGAAACCAAAGGAAAACTACCAGCGATTTTTGCTTACAGTCTAACATGTTTAGAATTTTACATCTAATGGGATAAAAAGATTAGTCACTTCCGTTTAGTTAAGTCAAAAGTAAAATCTCCAACTGGATCATTCTGAACATCTATTGAAATAATTGCTAGAATTTTTTAATTACGCTATGTTGTAATTGTGTTTATTTCATGTAGTTTCCTGCAAACTAAATTATGTTTTACAATTCAAACAGACTGCAATTTAAGTTTCATTTTCCGCGATTTTGCTAATAAGTAGAAGTACCTACTGAAGAATTTGAAGGGTTCCAGTCAGAGGTACCATTACTTTTGACTTACGGAAATGGCTACTTTTTTATAGCATTAAATGTGGAAATTTATTCAGAAGACATAGATATTATACTGCCAGCAACAATTACTAGTAGTTTTCCTTTGATTAAATATTTTTTTACTGACTTTGGAAATTGACTAATAGCTAGTAGGCTGTGAAAAATGAGCGTTCTTGTTACCGCTATTGTTTCTGGTTAGAGCTAATATGTTGTAAGAAATTTTCATAATCTTGCCTCGTTGCTCTAGTTAGTTTGCATCTTTCTACTAAGTTAGTTGGTTTCTTCCATATTAACGAGCTTTTGTTTATTTTTCATGGCCTGCTAGGTTGCTTGCATGCAGGAAAATTGAAAAACACCGATTCGACTGAAAATTTGAAATAAAATGAAAACTAAAAAAGATTGGTATCGAGTATGCTATATCGTTAGAAAGGTAATCAAATATTACATTCGATTTTTTAAACCAAAATAGGCATTGCCATTTGAAAAAGTCAAGTTATCTGTGATTGAAATTTCCTTAATTAATCTACTGGTTTCTCCAAGTACAAAAAGAATTCAATTTTAGCCGTCTGACCTAAGGTGACGCATTTCATGCTTAGTTGTACGCCAAAGTCACGGCCTTCTAAGTTTTATAATCGCTGCGATATTCAATTTTTCTCTGATACCTACTTATACCAAAAATGGTGATTTGCGCCTAAACGGTTCGTTTAAAGTTCCATGTGTGATACATAAAGTCACACTAAAATTGACCAAGGAATCCAAATATGCAATAATATATAGGGAGTTCCATTTAAAAAAATGTAAGTTTGATATGAATCACCCTGTATAAACGTCAAAATTTAAGTAAAAATATTTTTACGTTATAGCCCTCAAGGGTCCCTACCATGATCAAGTGACAGATTTTTGAAATACTTTTCAGTACGCCCACAATCCTCCGCCCACGCACTATTGGCCCACCCTGTATAGCCTGGGATTCCCCTACAACCAAATCATTCCCCGCCAGTCCCAAAAAAAACATCCAACACAGAAACTCTCGTAAATAGTTTTTATTCTGCACACTTCAACTGGATGAAACGTAAGGATGAACCCCCAAATCGCTCAAAAACGAAGCTTCCTATATTTTTAGTTTTTTTATTATTGCTGCGTCGCCACTGACACGATTTCTGAAAACCATGGGCATTTTCCATATTCGCCACGGTAATAATACTGTGTCGAGATTTCATTAGAATCAATTCCAGGTTACACAATACAGAACGACCTAAAGGTGGCCATAGACCGACCTACATGTGTGACATACATGTATGTCGTATATGCTTCTACGTTGATATTCGCTGGTGTGTGGGCAAAAGGTGGCATGCATGTGCGACATACAAATTTTATGTTTCAACTTGAATTCATGAACGTCCATACATGAATGAACATAGTTTCTCCAATCATCCGGTTGTAAGCGTAATTCTTCCAGTAAATTGTGTAAAAAGTTGTCGTTTTGAAGGCCATTCCTTCACCCACTTTGCGAGAGTCCGCCGTTGTTTGATTTTGTTTCTCTTTTTTTTTTGACAATGCACTGACATCAAAATTAAGTCGTCTTCACTGCTCATCGTTTGTAATGAAACTACATGTTTGACACTCAAACAGCCTTGTTTGTACCGTTTGTGGACAACAGCGTCCTTTTTTTTATTTATGTTATTGGCTCTGATCTGCGATCAACTGGCCAGTTCTATTTTGAATGGACATCTATTTTTTTCTTAATAATACGAACATTGTTTTATATTAGTTAAAGTTGGAAGTTACAGTGTTATTTTTAGTTTTGTAACAATATAAACGTTGCTTGGTCATGAACGACCAGCCAACACTTTTATTACACATAGCAACCAGCAGCTCGATCGGTTTGCATGAGACTAGGGTATGTAGGTGCGTGCGTGTGTGCGTGAATGTGTGAGACTCGTTAGCCGCCAAGAAATGAAAACTAGGACAACAATGGTTTAATAAAGATTTATTTTAGTATATATATGAATGCAGTACATTTTATTATTTTTTTTTTTAAAGAACACTTAGCTTCAGAAGGAAGTCCTCATGGTAGTGCCCTTCCGAAAGGAAGGTGGTGCTCCAGAGAAGGCTGGCTTTTTGAGGAGTTCAGGTGGTGCCCCAAAGGTGTGGTGTCCCCAAAGAAAAGTTTTCTTCAGGAGTTCAGGTTGTGCCCCAAAGGTGTGGTGTCTTCATGGTGGCACCCCGACCAAGAAAAGTGGTCTTCATTGAGGCACCCCGCCAAAAAAAAGGAGTTAGGTCTTCATGGTGGCACCCCGACCAAAAAAAGTGGTCTTCATTGAGGCACCCCGCCAAAAAAAAAGGGTGGTTCTCCTGTGAAAGAGTTATGGCTGGTATTAGCACCTTGTGGAGAACTACACAGGACTTCACGATCTGTTCCTGAAGTATGGATCTTCATGCGTTCTTACATTTTGATAAATTGCATTCATATACTTCAGAAACAAATCTATGAAGTAGCATGGGGGAATTAAAAAGACAAAAAGCAGATAACTTTCAAATGTTCACATGGTAAAGATTAAAAGAAATATAGATATATACAAGAGCGAATAGTTTAAAAAAAATTCTTAAATACTTTGTATTTTCAGTCCTACCGGATCTTTTCAGATATATAGTGATAAATAAAATAAATGTACAAAGTATGTTCAAAAATTTACAAACTTTTTCCTCACGCCTTGTAAAACAAAATTACCAAAATGTCCAAAAGATCTTTTCATTGCGTTCTCAATTAGCAAATCTGAGTGCAAGGTATTTTTACGTAAGGAATGTCATAAAAAAAAATGTGAAACATTAAATACACACAAGATAAGGCATCTTAACACAAAAATATATGGCTAGAAACAAAGAGTAGTGTTCAGCGAATCTTTTGTTAGATAATTAATAAATATACAGTGTATGATTGACTTGATATTTAAAGATTAAAATGTTCGCCATCACATGTTCATGAAAAGAAATGTATAAATCAGAAAAATCACATTCCTACACAAGATAAGATAAATATGCAGAAGCAATGAAAATGTGGGAAACCTTAGCAATTAAATCGTTATGATTACCTTGATTAAGACATAATGGCACAGACACAAAAGATTGTCTTAGAGAGACATAATTACATTAGCTGTTAACTGTTTGAGTTCAAAAAGCAAAAGGAAGGAGGTATGTGTTTCGACATAAAAGGTAACCTTGGTGGAGAGCAAGAGCATATCCCCACTCATTAGATATGCGCAGGCGGTGTAATATAAATATCGTTCCATTTGAAAGAAAGTAGAGATGGGAAAAAGGTAGGGGTGAGAAGCAAAATAGTTATAAAAATGTACTAGTATAATGAGGAAGCAGTAGCTAAAAATGGAAGTTGTAAACTATTTGTATATGGTAGCCAAGTAAATAATATAAAAATAATTTTGAAAACGGGTGAACCGTTACACTCGGCCCCACTTAACGAAAAAAAAAATTTGAGAAGCATTCGAGAATTTTTTTTTTAAAAGAAAGTAAAGTTAAAGTTATCACTGAGGGATCAAAATCAATCATTTGTCCTGATAACAATGTCAGATTAAGTTTTCGTGCTTCCCCATGCAAATCTCAAGAAATTGTAGTAATCTACAACCTACAAAGTCTATCAAGGTGCATGAAAGAGCAAGAAGACGCAGGTAGAAAACAAAAATGTTGGAAGAGAAATGGGAAGAAAAAGAGATAGCCTCAAGTCTACCAAACAAGAGGGATGGTTATAGCACCAACTCGCTTAAAAGTACAGTGAAGCTGCACTGAATATGTACTACACAATGAAGGTAATAAATTGTGAAGTAAAAAAGACAAATGTACGCAACCTATCAAGCCCTAATATACCTAAGACCTAAAGAAAAAAAAACTCGTCAGAACTTTGACAAAAGACAAAGAGTTTCAAGACTCGGCTACACGAGGTGCAAAGGATGCAGCAGCATCCAGAGTACCCAACTGGCTAGGAAGATTCGTTTCGCTGATCGATCTTAAAACTGCGCCGTAGAATCTTCCTACATCCACCAGTCGTCTGTCAGCTGAGGACTGCAGAAGCTACCACGCCCCCACAACAAGCGAACAAAGTCATGAAGACTCTAGGGCAGGAAAAAAAAGAAAAAAGACGGTTTTACTTGCAGCCTGCAACAGCAAGAGTGAACTTATAGTAGTCACTAGACTGAAAAGAGGACAAGTGAAGCTTGCCTCCAGGCGACTCAATGAATGGGTTAGCATTTCAATAATGCTGCTGGCGCTCTGCCGCATACGACCTGAAGAAGGAGCTCAGATATATTGCAGTAGTGACATCAGGTGTGTGTCAAGTCTCCTCAGAGAATTTTGACTACCCTTTGTCACCCCCCACAACTATCCTTCCAGGTCCAGTATCAATAAAGATTGTCGTATTGACACTCGCCAACACGTACCATTGAAACGGCCTCTAAAATAATAACAAGGTTGTTGCCTATAAAAAATCTAATACCCTATGCAACCGTAAGTACTACTCAAAAGAAACTGGGATACCCTTAATATTCTCAACAAAAGATTGTAAAATATTCCACTGAACAGACTTAAGAGAAAATTCAGATCTCTAAAGCATAAGTATAAGACCAAACTATTTCCATTTATGAAATATTAAATGAAAAAAGAATTGTAACACCATAAGTGTTTCTATGAAAACCCAAAATAAAATTTAAATTTTGATCAAAATATTTTCTAAGTACTAACTATAATTCAGTAATGTTGTGATTCAATAAAAAAATTTGCAATCCAGTGATGTTCTGATTCTATAAAAGATCTTGCAATAATCCAGTAATGTTCTGATTCGATAAAGAGCATTATGAATCAGTGATCAACAGAAAAAAAAGTTGGGGGCCAGCAGTCTAAAATAAGACTACAAAGAAAAATGTAATCAAACATCTTAAGTGCTTGAGTGATATCATTTCAAAGTCAAATACCTACATGAAATTTTTCAAATAATAAACAACGAAGTAAGTTCAAAGAAGTGTTGTGTCCTATTAGATTCAAAAGAATAAATTTACAAAGGATTAACAAGATTAAATTCAAAAATCAATTCAGGGAAAATTTACACATCATATTAAACTTGAAAAGAAAATTCAGGGAAAGTTTATGCCTCAAATTGGATTCAAAAATAAATTTAGGGGAAAATTATACATCATGTGACAATTTAAAGTAGGCAAAATTGCTTAAGTGAAATAAGTATCACAGATCTAATGTTCATTAATAAATTGATTCCAAAAAAAAAATTCAAACATCAGTGTAAGTTTAAGATCTAATCAGGAAAAACTATTAAAGATTGCATGAGCAAATACAATAACAATCAAAAGCTTGAACTATTTGTGAGCATGTAAGCACAAGGATCTAAGTCGATTAAAAATTATAAGGTTCAAGTAAGCTAAAAATCGAAGATTAAATGCAAAATTGCAAGAAGTGTTACCAAGATTTTAATCTATCAAATATCAGATTACTAAAACTGTAACAAACTCATATCAAGTTATGAGTGCAAAGCGAAAATCGTAAAGTTATAAATTCAAAGTGATTTAAAAAAAACTAAACTGTGATAAACAGATCATATGAAAGAAACTAAACATGAAAATCTCAGGCCTACAAAAGTCATTCCAAGTACGCTGCAGATTTATAGAAACGCATACCAGGATAACTAAAGAGGATAGAGACAATCAGGGGTAATTTCGTTCATGAGAGCTAAGTGAATTTTTTTTTAAAGCCGTAAATCTTAAAGTGATTTTAAAGTCATAAGAAATCTACTATAATGAACAAAGTACCATGAAAGCAAATCACACATGAAAATCGCAAACCTACAAAAGCTATTTCAAGTACGCTGCAGATTTATAGAAACGCATACCAGGATAACTAAAGAGGACAGCAACAATCAGGGATGATCTTATTCATAAGTAAAAATTTAAAAATTTACATAAAGTTGAAATGACATGACATGGCATAAATGAACATTGGATTTCAGAAATCTACCAACAAACAAAGTACATTACAATGTACCATATCAAAAGTGTTTCTTCTACGCCAGAGGTTTCAAGATCTGCCCGAAATACGCCAGATTTATAAGTATGCATATTACGACAGACAAGTGAACAGAAAATGCATACAAGAAAAGCGCTTTCGATCCAAGAAACGTCATAGGACTTACATCAGTCTCTATAACACAAAATTTGGAAAAAAAAATTCCATAACAAATAATATTTCTGAAAACATGTTACAGTATACTACGAAATGCAATAAATTTATACTACAAATTAAATTGATTAATCAAAGTTTTAAGAACTATCAAAAATATCAGTAAAAATTCAAAAGAGTGGGCTCACAAATGTTCAGTACGGTGGAATTTAAATTTGCTCAGAATTTGGAAATCGATATTAAAGTAAACTATAATTGTCACAATAGTATGCATATCAAAAATTTTGGACTATAATTTTTGAGAAGGTTGCAAGCAACGGTCTTAAATATCCTAAGGGGATCTATTAGCAGACTCTTACTGCTGCCTAGAATTTTTGAGGGGCGCTGGCTAATTCTTTCTTTGACACTGACGCTTGAAGGGAGAATAACAGCGCATTTTCCTTTCAGACGTCTCGCATCTTCGCCCAGTACAGCAGGGCGCTTGAAATTTTTTGATACTGGGACTTATAAACAAACAAAAGTACTGATCATTTTCTGAATCTGAACTCGCTTAGGCATAGTTACCTTAAAAAAACTCAACTAGAAAATGGAGAGACAAAAGCTAACAAGAAGTGCAATACTTAAAAATATTAAACACTTCATCAAAAGATAAAAAAAAAACTCGAGCATGTATGTACTTGAAAACATTAGAAACTAGTATTCTGGAGCAATACTCAAAACTTTTAAAATTATTTATCTGGCCTCAACAAATACGACTGCCCTTATCAGTCTTTCAAACAAAACAAAATAGAGACTAAAATGCTCTAATATCAAAATATTTGCCAGACAAATCAACTACACATATCGATAAAACTCCAGAATAAAACAATCATAACACAAAAAAAAACAAAGTACCTACAAGCATTTACTTAATGAAAGATGAAAAAAAAATTTTTTTTTTTTACATATCAATATATTTTATGTGCGTGTGCCTCAATTCATGTGTTAACCAAGGAAATTAAATATATATGCAAGTATATAATTGCACATATATAGCCACCCTTCGATAAACAACAAAAAAAACTAATGTCAGCTTATGAAAATTTTCAACTATAAATGAGCTACTAAATGAATGTACCTAAATAGGAAATTACCAAAGAAAAATGTAGTGAATTGTTGTCCAAATACCACACAAAATATATGGCTACAAAAAAAAGCAAACCATACAAAAAACTGTAGGTATATGTTTATGACCTGTGAATAATATCCAAACGCCAGATATCTTAGAGAAGCATTTACAACATACGCTCAGATTTATAAATTAACGCATACGCGAAATGTCTCAAGACAGTACAAAAAATAATGCATTAGGAAATAAAATCTCAGTCATAAATGAAATACACTAATAGACAAAAATCAATAGAAAATTTTAAATAACTTCAAATATACCTCAATAGAAAAATTTTGAAAATAGAAAATTTGGACCAACAATCACCCTGAAAACTATAGAAAAAAATATAAGCTGATAATAGTTAAAGAAAATTAAATAATAAAATATATATGCCAAATGAAAGTACTGCATCCAAAAAAAAATTATTAAATGGAATTTTGAGTCAATGAGCCGAAATGGAATTTTGAAAAAGTTGTCCAATTTTCACTTCAAAACAGCTGCAAGACTCACAACGCACATCCCCAGACATACCCATGTCTGGCCACACGTTGGCAGCGCCAATTTGTAACAATAAAAATGTTGCTTGGTCATGAACGACCAGCCAACACTTTTATTAATTATAGCAACCAGCAGCTCGATCGGTTTGCATGAGACTAGGGTATGTAGGTGCGTGCGTGTGTGCGTGAATGTGTGAGACTCGTTAGCCGCCAAGAAATGAAAACTAGGACAACAATGGTTTAATAAAGATTTATTTTAGTATATATATGAATGCAGTACATTTTATTATTTTTTTTTTAAAAGAACACTTAGCTTCAGAAGGAAGTCCTCATGGTAGTGCCCTTCCGAAAGGAAGGTGGTGCTCCAGAGAAGGCTGGCTTTTTGAGGAGTTCAGGTGGTGCCCCAAAGGTGTGGTGTCCCCAAAGAAAAGTTTTCTTCAGGAGTTCAGGTTGTGCCCCAAAGGTGTGGTGTCTTCATGGTGGCACCCCGACCAAGAAAAGTGGTCTTCATTGAGGCACCCCGCCAAAAAAAAAGGGTGGTTCTCCTGTGAAAGAGTTATGGCTGGTATTAGCACCTTGTGGAGAACTACACAGGACTTCACGATCTGTTCCTGAAGTATGGATCTTCATGCGTTCTTACATTTTGATAAATTGCATTCATATACTTCAGAAACAAATCTATGAAGTAGCATGGGGGAATTAAAAAGACAAAAAGCAGATAACTTTCAAATGTTCACATGGTAAAGATTAAAAAAAATATAGATATATACAAGAGCGAATAGTTTAAAAAAAATTCTTAAATACTTTGTATTTTCAGTCCTACCGGATCTTTTCAGATATATAGTGATAAATAAAATAAATGTACAAAGTATGTTCAAAAATTTACAAACTTTTTCCTCACGCCTTGTAAAACAAAATTACCAAAATGTCCAAAAGATCTTTTCATTGCGTTCTCAATTAGCAAATCTGAGTGCAAGGTATTTTTACGTAAGGAATGTCATAAAAAAAATGTGAAACATTAAATACACACAAGATAAGGCATCTTAACACAAAAATATATGGCTAGAAACAAAGAGTAGTGTTCAGCGAATCTTTTGTTAGATAATTAATAAATATACAGTGTATGATTGACTTGATATTTAAAGATTAAAATGTTCGCCATCACATGTTCATGAAAAGAAATGTATAAATCAGAAAAATCACATTCCTACACAAGATAAGATAAATATGCAGAAGCAATGAAAATGTGGGAAACCTTAGCAATTAAATCGTTATGATTACCTTGATTAAGACATAATGGCACAGACACAAAAGATTGTCTTAGAGAGACATAATTACATTAGCTGTTAACTGTTTGAGTTCAAAAAGCAAAAGGAAGGAGGTATGTGTTTCGACATAAAAGGTAACCTTGGTGGAGAGCAAGAGCATATCCCCACTCATTAGATATGCGCAGGCGGTGTAATATAAATATCGTTCCATTTGAAAGAAAGTAGAGATGGGAAAAAGGTAGGGGTGAGAAGCAAAATAGTTATAAAAATGTACTAGTATAATGAGGAAGCAGTAGCTAAAAATGGAAGTTGTAAACTATTTGTATATGGTAGCCAAGTAAATAATATAAAAATAATTTTGAAAACGGGTGAACCGTTACAGTTTTTGTGTGCAAAAGTTATATAATAGGTTGTATGCACAGTTGTTTTCACTAGCTAGTATAGAGATCATATTAGCAGGTAACGGAATATAGTTTGACAGTCTGTGATACGGGTCTGTTACCTCATTACTGATCAATTGGCATTCTAATATACAGTGTTGAGCAGTACCAATCTCTCCACATCTGCAGTGAGGGTCATCGTCTAGCCCTATTCTAGTTTTATGTTGAGGGCTTAAGCAATGACCACACCTCAATCACCAAAGTGTTCTCACAAGTGGTCTATTCGTTTCTCTCTTAAACCAGGGTTCTGTTCTTATGTTCTGCTGGATCTGTTTGTATATCGTCCCGGATGGATTTCTATGGTAGTGTTCACTCCACTTTTCTTTCAGGTTCTTGTTTAATTTACTGTTCAAGTGACTGTAGGGAATTTTGAAATTCCTCATCAATATTCCATCTGTAGTCGCCATCTTTGCTAGTATGTCGACTTTGTCATTTTGAGGTATACCTGTATGTCTTTTAATCCATACAATTTTTACATTTTTATCCACATTGTTGTGTCTGTAAATCAATTTCATTATGTTTGAGATGATATGGTTGAAAGTCGATGAAATGCTTAAATGCTCTAATCTCATAGCTGCACTCTTACTGTCGCTGAAGATTATAACATCTCTCAGCTCAGTATTACTGAGAGAATATTCTAGTGCTTTTGGAATGGTTGTCAACTCAGCTGTATATATTGAACAATCTGAAGGAAGTTTGTATAATTCTTGATATTGCTTATTTTCATGGTAGAAAGCGCATCCTACACCGTTTGTCGTTTTTGAACCGTCTGTGTATATGTGTTCACATTGATCCCATTTTTCTTCTATCTGCTGTTTAAATTTGATGTATGTTGTAGGGTAAGATTGATGAAAGTTCGTATATTCTACTCCTAGTTTGAAGTTGTAGTTCTTGTATTCTGTGGTAAAGTAGGGGTGTAATACGTTGGAATATATTTGATCTCTGATTGGTAATAAGTACTCATAGCTCTCTATAAGTAAAGGGAGTTTTTTATGCTGCCAGTATTTGCTAGTCAGACCCAAAATGAAAAGTTTATGAATAGATGCAACCTTGTCTTTGCTAATCTGCTTCAGTACTGCTCTTGTACTCAGTTTTTGTCTTCTTAGATACAAAGGAGGTTCATTGCACTCTACCTCCATTACATTGATTGGAGTACTTGGTAAGTATCCAACACAAAGTCTTAAAAATTTGTTTTTTATTTTTTCTATTTTAAAAATGTGGAACGCTTCACGATTTTGCGTGTCATCCTTGCGCAGGGGCCATGCTAATCTTCTCTGTATCGTTCCAATTTTAGTATATGTACCGCCGAAGCGAGTACCAACAGCGTACTTACCGTCATGCTTAAGCTAAATACAGATGCACACAACTTCCGACGATACGACAGTACGAAACTGTTCCTATTGGTTGAAATATTCAAGATGATGTCAAATCAAAATATTTCAACCAATAGGAACAATTTCGTACCGTCGTATCGTCGGTTGTCGTGTGCATCTGAATTAAGCTTTAGAGTGTTAAGAGTAAAGTTTCTCTCTAGAATTTGCAGCATGCTTTAGAGTAAGGGTGTTGTTGTTGAAACAGTTTTTTCACTAAGATGTAGTCAGTGATGTCTAGAGGAAAATGCATTTGAAGACACAAGTGGATAAAGCGTGTCATGTAACATTTTTTCAAAAATGTGTATTTTCCATTCAATAAGCTTAAAATATGCTTCCATTTCATTCTTAATTCCCTTTGTTATGTTATTTTCAGCAATAACATCGATATTTAGTATTTAGGTGATCAAGCTGTTATGTACAATACTTTTCACAGTGGATAAAGGAGTCAAGGTATATATAGTTCTAGGAAAAATTTTTTGAGGACAACGAAGGCCATCCAAAGAAAAAAAGAAAAACCAATTAGTGATTAGATGAGTTTCAAGTTTTGTGTTCCTTTTTTGCAATAAAAAACACCAATGTTTGTGTACGTAGCTCTTTTTTCCATATGCTTTTAATTACAGGGTATGCCAATTTTTCATGTATAAAGCTGTCATGTACATTCAAAGTCCATTTTCCCGTGAAATATTAGTGTCTCCAAATTAAAAAAAAAACAGACGGAGAAAATACATAAGTAAGCTTTAAAAATATTTGAGATTATAAATGTGTTAATCAATGCTCCAACTTATTGAAATGCTCATATAGGTAGGTACCTATAAACCTATAAGCAATTAAATACCTATCTCTCAAAATACACCCTTTTTTTAACTATTTCAGCAAAGCTGAACGGCTGAAATTTGGTAGCGAAAAGTAGTCCAAACTAAACACTCTATAATACACAAGGCAAAAAAGCGCCTCATTCATAATAATATTCATAATTCATTTGCATAGCTTGATATAAAAATGGTTACGTAGACCTTCATGCCACTTTCATGCTTCATATACTTATGCGCTCCTGATATAGAAGTCGTACATTTTGCACTCCAAACATTCCAAATCCGCATACCAACCAAACAAATCTTACAGGCACAGGCTCCTGAACCCCCTACAGTTCATGTTATCCTAATGAAGAAACCGTATATTTTGCACTACATGTGGTTGGTGCAAGTCGCAAGACCGCAGCTGCTCTCACGGAACACAACAAACAGAACTTTTAACAATTAACCTCAATTTCAGCACCTCAAACGAACGTTTCTATTAACATTGGCGCCCATAGGTAAAGTTTGTTAAAATATTTATGACATTGGTTGTTTTTGATAAAAACCCTTCAATTGAAAACTCAAGAAAAAACGAAAAAAAGGTCAGAAAATAATGCCATATGCCTATACAGAACAAGAACCAAGAACTTCAGCTTCTGAAAAGACACCTATCTCTCATTATATAAAATATTGTCTGTGATCTTACCTGACGATGGAGATTCCTACTTCAATTTATTCTAGTTCTATAGATGCAACAAGCAGATGGTGCCACGCAAAATTTAAGGTGCGGCATCTATGAAGTGCAAGCTATAGTATCAGCTACCCCAACAAAATAGTAGATGATAAAGTAGGTACCTACCTCAGGTAACCCAACATTTAAATACTGTTACATCTTTGGCACACTAGATGTCGCATCAGGTCATCGGTGTTGCCAAATGCTCCATTTTTTCCCTACTTTTCGGAAATAGAGACCATCGGTGATGCCAATTCTTCAACTTTGTCTCTTATTTTCGGAAATAAAGATTACCCATACTTTTTATATTTTAGTTTTAAAAACTAATAAGGTATATGTAACTCTTCTGAAAAAGAAGAATTGTAAGTATTCGTAATATTCGGATGCAGGTAAGTTACTTTCCATTTCTGATTCTTACGTTTCCAAGGTCTCCATCAGATAATAGCTATATGAGCTAAACCTACTTCTGAACTTCTATATTCTATAGTGTAGCCAAAAGGCTGTTTTTCGGCAGCGAATTTGTATTCTGTATTCAATTTTCAATTTAAAAATCCACAGTTTTTAAACTTATTATTATCGCACCACCAGTACCTGTCAAGTGTTTCCATTTCCAACATTTTCCAGTTTCTCTTGTTCCTCCCGTCTCCCGTGGTGCGGTTCCTCCCTAGGTGCCTACTGCATTTAGATGAAACACTGTAGATGAAACATTTTATTCGTATTTAGTTTCGTTTCAAAGTTCTCAAAAAATAGTGATAACAATACAGAATAATTTAAGGGTACTAATTTAGATAACATTGGTATTCAAAATTCGAAAATCAAAAAGCTAATCTACATCTAGCGGTAAAATCGCGAATTAGTAAATTATAAATTAATTACGCATAATCGATTTCTACTGCTACTATCTTATTGAAAACAGGCTAGATGGCGCAAGCAGGCAAACAAGAAAATTGACAAGTGACATAGACGTTTCTGCACGACATATTTGTTGAATTTTACAATTCACATGTCAAAATATCGTAAAAAAGAAATGCATTTTTGATATTTATGTTATTATTTACCATATCCAGTTAGTTCAAAAACTTAAAAGAGGTCAGGAATGGCGGTTCCAGAAAAGGAAGAGGTATTCAAAGAATTTCTCACTGAGGTTAGTAAACAATGAGTATGAGTACTTTGATTCCTCTATTTGTATCACTATTAAAGAGCTACTACCACTTGTTTGTATAGAAATATTGATTTATCAGCTGCTTTATTGAGTTCAAATTAGATGTTGTACACTGAATATGGCACATTATTTCGGAAATTGTATCCCAAGGACCAAAAACTACCACTAAAACAATAATAGAATAATACTGTGAGAGAAGCAACTGATTGCATTCCAAATCTTTTAGGTGAAAGAAATTGAGAAAAGGGATTCAGTGCTCACACCAAAACAACAGATAGAGCGACTTTTACGTCCAGGGTCCACATATCGTAATTTGAATCCTTTTGAGGTATTACAAGTGGAACCAGAAACGCCACTAGACGAAATCAAAAAGAAATACAGGTAAGACTTTATTATTGACTCTGAAATGGACTGTGAACATTTGTGATGATGATCATGAGATAGCTATGGTAGATATTTAGGTACGAAGCTATATGTTATTTTTGATCGGAAGAGGGACAATTTTATTGACAGTGTCTCCGATTTTCTTGATGGTTAACACATGTTTCTATTTTTTTTTCTTTTGATCCAGTTTTTTCATGGAAGTTGTATAAAAATTATCAGATGCCGTATTCATTAGAATAGATATGAATTAAAGTATGTACTATATTGTAGGCGACTCTCTATCTTGGTACATCCAGACAAGAATCAAGATGACGCCGAAAGAGCACAACAAGCATTTGAGGCTGTTAACAAGGCGTGGAAAACCTTAGAAAATGAGGATTCTAGGAAAAAGTGTATGGAAATCATTGAAGAGGCTGTGGGCAGAACGGAAATAATGGTAGGTGGTACTTTTATCATAAGTCTTTCTTAAATTTGTCAATATAGAACAATAGTGTATGCAGTAGGCCTAACCTTCTCACCATGTAACCTCCTCACACTATATAAAGCTCAGATAAGACCTGGTGAATGAGTATTGCTTTCATGTCTGGGGAGCTTCTGCCCCTACTACCCTATCTATACTGGATGCCATCCAGAGAAGAGCAAATTGACTAATTGGCAACCCGGCCCTAACACACCACTTTCTCACTGGCGCGTTGTTGATGACCTCTCACTCTTCTACCAATAGCAGCTGCGGTACACTGGTATTTAGGCTCTGCCTACACGGTCTGCATGTTATAAAAAAAACCTATTCCAATTCGTTGTGCAGGATAGGTGTTAGATGCTCACACATTTAGTACATGCACATGATTGTTTCTGTTTAGGTTCTTTCTTGATCTTGAGCAAGTCGAATGTGGTCAATATACTACTTCCTACTGATGATAAAAATCTTATTTTAGGTTCAAGAGAAGCGCAAGAAGGCAAAGAAAGATGGTCGATCAACAGCAGTACCAGAAGACGATCCGGCAGAATTCAAGCGAGCTGTGAAGGTGCTTACGATGAAACTGTTTGCAGACACAGAGAGGAAAAGACGGGAACTGGCCGAGAGGGGACCAAGAGGAGAGGAAACGTAAACGGGAGGCGGAGATCGAGGAGGAGGAAAGGGCCAAGGCACAGAAAGAGTGGCAGAAAAACTTTGAGGTATACCCTAGACTATTACTAAAGTTTGGTAATATAATTATTAGTTGTGAAAGAGAAGGAACGACTAGACTAAATGTAATAATAATATCCTCTGTATTTGCGAATGATGTGCAATGTAACATATACACAAATAAATGTGAAAGAAATAGATAAAAAATAAAAATGGAAAATTGACGTTTGTAGTACTTTACAAAAAATGTTAATATCTCGGAAACTAAGTACGACAGAAAGATGCGGTTTTCGGTTTTAAAATGAGCAAGAAACATAGTTGTGTAACAGTAAGACCATTGTTTCAAAAGCACAATAAATCAATGGACTAGCAATTTTCAAATTTGAAAAGAAATTATTTTCTTCGAGTAGATCATTTGAAAAAAAAACGTTTTTTATTCAAGCCATTTTTTTCTAATTCAAACGGTAACTTCAAAGATGGCGGACTTCCGGATATACCGGAAGCAGGCATCAACTTCCTTATTTTAAATGGAACACCCTGTATATTATTACCTTTTTGAATTCAGCATCGATTCTTAGATCCAGTTTGTTAACCATTGTTTATGTCTGCGAAGCCTATTTTTGGAGTTATTCAGCAATTTTTACAAAATTTAACGTTTGTAGTACTTTACAAGAAACGTTAATATCTCGGAAACTAAACGCGATAGAAAAATGCGGTTTTCGGTTTTGAAACAAACAAGGAATGTATTTGTGTTTCAGTAAGATCGTTGTTTCAAAATAACATTAAATCAGTAGACTAGCAATTTTCAAATTCGAGAAGTTAAAAACGTTAAAAACTTTTTTTTTCAAATCGGATGGTATCATGAGTTTCACATCGATGGTTTGTTGTCTTTGTTGACAACCAGCATGGAGTCTAAGCATTTGGGGTGGTATTATTCGAAACCGCATAATAAACAAAAGTTTTCCAAAATTTTCTAAATCAAAATTTGGTTTTTGAGAATAATGTGGTTACAAGGTAGATGGAGCAAAAGCACATTTTGGTATTAGAGACCGAAACACTTTGGATGAAAGGTTTCCTGCCAATTGTTTCGTCTGCGAGCCACGCCACCTACGATTTTTCCAATCCCTACGCAATCATTACAAAACCGAAAATATCTTAAAAACCATCAAAGATAGAACCACATGTGCGTAGATAAAAGTGAAAGAGAATTTAATTTCGCATCCACCGATGTGAAACTTATCATAATACCATCCCATTTGAAAAATAAAGTTTTTAACGTTTTTAATTTTTCAAATTTGAAAATTGCTAGTCTATTGATTTAATGTTTTTTTGAATGAACGATCTTACTAGAACGCAAACTTGTTCCTTGCTTGTTTCAAAACCGAAAACCGCATATTTCCATCGCGTTTAGTTTCCAAGATTTTAACGTTTCTTGTACATAAAGTACTACAATTTATGTACAAGAAACGTTAAAAATTTGGTCAAATTTTGTAAAAATTGCTGAATAACTCTGACAATAGGCATCGCTGGCATAAACTATGGTTTAGTTTATCATAGTTTATTAACTGGACCTAAAAATAAATTCAAAAACGTAATAATATACAGGGTGTTCTATTTAAAATAAGGAAGTTGATGCCTCTTCCGGTATATCCGGAAGTCCGCTATCTTTAAAATTATTTTCTAAATGTAGAGGGTAGAGCATTTGAAAAGAAACGTTTTTTTATTTAAAACATTTCCGTCTATTTTAAACGGTATGGCCGCTAGAGAGCACCGCGCCCTTATTGGACCACCCTGTATATAGGTTCCTTGGTCTAACAAAAAAGCAGATCTGTAACATTCATTTTTCCCCTATATGTGTAGAATATAAATACGTCATTTTGTAATACGTTTCACCTTTTTTTCTTCATTTCATTATAGAGGTGAAATCAGGGTGTTTATTTTTTGGAACAGAGACTAGCCATATGAACTGTGCTGATATGTTTTTCTTTTGTTCAGGAATCCAGAGAAAATAGAGTGAACAGCTGGCAAAACTTCCAGACGAAATCAAAAGAGAAAAAGTCCAGCAAAAAGATCAAAATGTTCAGACCACCGAAAAATAAGCCAGAGTCCAGATAGACGCTAAGTGATTTTTTGATTTGGAGTGAAAGCGCATAGAAGTGACAATGAAGTGTTTTTCGCATTTTTTGCGAATCGCTTGTATTTTGAGATAGTCATAGGTACAAATAATGTAAGCTAGAAGTTATATGATATATAATGATTTTATGAATATATTTGAAAGGATAAATCTTGTTAAAAACAAGTCGTTTCGCCAGCATACTTGCTACCGTTAAGTTTGTAATTTTAAATAAATGGTTCTCAAAAGAACTGTTTTTAAGTCGTGCTCTGAAATTTTTTAATAATTATTATATTAATTATTACTTTGTAGCAATGGAGTTTGGTGCACTGGCAAGCACATTTTTAAGGTGTAATAGCAAATAATTCTAAAATTGTCTCATATGATTATTTGAACGTTGTGACTTGTGAGGATGCAGAGGCAATTCTTCTGTATCCTTTTGCTGGCTATTAGAATAAAAATTTATAATTTATATAAGGTACAGCAAAGTGCAACGTTTTCTAAAATTTCTGTCAATTTTTTGAAAAGCTTCCTGGACAATCTTTTATTTTATATAGATCTTTGTGTGTATATATTAGTATATAATAAAAAATAAGTTCTATAAATCGTCTTCTTTTCTTTTAATCACAGCGTATGCCAAATATTTTATCATATACACCTTACCTTGATCAGTGGCGGCTCGTGACTTAAAAGAGGCCGATGGCGCCAAAATAAAAAAATAACTTGAATTTATCGGCACCTTGAAAAATATAATAAAACAACAGTAAAAACACTTACCCAAACTTTTATCTGAATATAATCTATTAACAAAAACAAAAAATATACTTTTAAATTGTCTGGTAAAATGTAAAATCAAACCGTCTTTCCTTATTTTTTTGCAAAAGTGTTTGTTAAAATTGTGAATGTTATTTAAAAACTTTTTTCAGCCGATAACATTCCAAGAGCACTCAGTTCTTTCATAGTTTCTTCGAAACGTCTTAATCCTTTTTAGCATGGAAAAGGTCGTTCTGCTTCCGATGAGGACATCCTTCGTCCAGGTAGGATCGCCACCAAACATGAGAAACAAAAAAATGCGTTTTTCTTATCACATCCACAAATCGAATTGCTTTTATTATTGATTCACGTATTGTATAGGTTTTTGTTCTACATATTTCGATTGAACTTCCGTACATTCGACGAACTAGACACATTTTGCGTTTTTTGAATATCTAAATCGGGAAGCAGTCTTCCCAATTCCTTGATTTCGATTTTTTCCTCAATCGAGTATGTGGTAAACGGCTTTAAAAAAAAGATTGCCAATACTATTCATTTTAGCAATAGTCTCTCACTTATTACGAGTCACCACTAAATATTATTAAAATAACTTTCACGTCGGGGCGCGAAACAGACAGCAGAAATTATATTCTAAGATCCGAATATAAGACGACCTTCACCGAACTGGTTAATGGATGAAAAGCGTTTTATATTAAATTTAATATGTTAAAAAACATATCGCGAGTGCCCGAGTGGGTTGGCTGAAAAATTTCAGTCCAGGATATGATTAATTAAATATTGAAAAATTAATTTTTTTTTTAAATATTTCACTGGTTTGGTTAATAGACAAATCACATACCAATCGAAAGTATGAATCCCATAGAATATGCAAACGTTAGGTTGGCTACGCTTTTCCCGTCCCAACTATAGGGTAGGCAGGTATAAACAGGTAAATCAACAATAGTAATATTGCACCGGTGTGGTTAATGCATGAAACTTATATCAAAATAAAGATAATTTTATTGCAAACACGTCGATATAGGGTTGTCTGCAAATAATCAGTCTGGAATTCCGGTTGTCGAATTTTAAAGATCAAAATATTGCTGCCAGTGAATACGTGCGCCAGAGAGGTCCGAGCGAACTATCCCGTGTATTAACAACGGACGCAGCATGGCAGCTGCGTGTAGCTCGGCCATTGAATGAAAGAGAGTGCGCATGTCATGTGTCCGTGAAATTGTAATGATTTATTTGAATAAAACATAATCAAAAATGTATAAATTTATGAATCTTCCATGTCATTATTTCACAATTAAAAAAATTTAAAAGATGTATTTACTAAGATAGTTTTGAAGGTTAAATTATTATGCACTTACCGTATTCTCACCAAGAAAGTTATTAAACTCTTCATTATATTTTTTACCCAAAGCAGTCACTTTTTTGTAGCACGTGGTATGATAACCTACAAAATCGAGTGATGCATTGGTTAACTCAACACCACTGTATTTAAAATTTTTCTTTTTACGAAAATTTAATTTCAACGAACAGTTTTTATACGTTTCGTCGTTAAAATCAAGAACATCATCGTCAGAATTGCATAGAAAACACTTTTTAGCCATTTTTTTTATCACAATTTAATGTTTATAAATAACAACAATCAGTATAGTAGCTTTCAATTCAGAGGAATGAGGCAAACTTCCAATACAATGATGCACAGCATTTATCAGTGTATCGCTATCCTCTCTCTGGTGCACGTATTCACTGGCAGCAATATTTTGATCTTTAAAATTCGACAACCGGAATTCCAGACTGATTTTTTGCAGACAACCCTATATCGACGTGTTTGCAATAAAATTATCTTTATTTTGATATAAGATTCATGCATTAACCACACCGGTGCAAATTACTATTACTGATTTACCTGTTTATACCTGCCTACCCTATAGTTGGGACGGGAAAAACGTAGCCAACCTAACGTTTGCATATTCTATGGGGTTCATACTTTCGATTGGTATGTGATTTGTCTATTAAACAAACCAGTGAAATGTTTAAAAAAAAATTAATTTTTCAATATTTAATTAATCATATCCTGAACTGAAATTTTTCAGCCAACCCACTCGCGATATGTTTTTAAACATATTAAATTTAATATAAAATGCTTTTCATCCATTAACCAGTTCGGTGAAGGTCGTCTTATATTCGGATCTTTATCGAAAGATCAAAACTAAATAAAACAACACGCTCAAATTCATGTACCTATATTAAAATTGAAATCCACAATATGTTAAAAAAAGAATTGATCTCACAAAAAAAGATACACCCTACTGTTAAATAATTGTTTTATCGAATGACTTAAATTCTATGACTGTCAAAGTCAACATTCAATCTGCTTCAACAACATTAACACTAGGCAGATTCCACTTGTACTTATCGATAAGTATCTGATACATCTCCGGAGATGTCTTATGCAACGTGGTGAAAAACTCGATGTCTTCATCTGAAAGTTCGCTCTTGCAGTCCATGTTCAAACAGAGCACAGTGAAAAATGTAGAAGGCAACCTTTCTCTCAAAAAGTTCACCGCAGTGCCCACATCCATTTTGCTCTGCTCCTGCTGCTTAAGCATCTTCTTTATCTCGGCAATGTCTTTGCTGTGTTGCTTCAACTGCCTCAGATAGTCCTTTTCCTGCTCCTTCTGCCTCTTTGGGGGTGGAGGCAGTATTGGCGAGGATTTCAGAGTTGCGTGTCTCAGTGGTTGCCTGATTATGGGTTTCAGTTCGTTTTCTTGGTCCTCTTCCTCCATTTGATATTCCTCTTGCTGTTCTTCTTGATTTTCTGTCAAGGATTCTTGCTTTACTTGCACAAACTCTGCGTCGTTCACTGAAACATAAGGATCTGAAGTGTTACTAGTCTTAAGAACAGTTGCTGGATTTAGTCACTTTGTGTTCTACCTATTTTGCACACCTACATACCTGAAGTATGATGTATCGTTGAATGCTCATATACAGGACTGATTACTTGATTCAAAGTGATTGGCTCTGTGTTTTCTCTCTTCATGGCCCCACTAACTGAAGACAGCTGTGTAACAGGACCAGGTAGACGTCGATAGGTTTGTCTGGGGCTGGTGTGAGACCTCACTAGGTCTCCGTTTCTGTATGTATAAGACTCTATCTTGTTGCGAGGATCAGTTAGTGGATCTGTATCTGCAAATGGATTAAACACAATATTGAAAATTGTATGGGATAGAGAATCAGTGTAAAATATTCACTCAAATTTCCATCCAGTATAGACATGAGGAAGTGTGGTCCAGGAATTTTAGAATATTTTTATAGTTTTTTATTTCAATGAATAATCGCTGGTATTGGTAATAAAACTAAAAAAAATATTTCTCAATAGTTATAAATTTAGTCACAATTTTTAACTGTTACCACTGGTAACTGCGGTTAAATGAATGCTTCGCCTCTGGACAGAGGGTATTTTGTGAGTAGGAAGTATACTGACCTAAAATAAATACAGTATGGTCATCACTGACTGGCACTATGTTGATGTTGTCAGCCCTATACTGTTTTTGAAGCACTTGTCCATGCTGCAGGTCTCTTTCACTTTCGATGTACTCTTCAGCTGGGTCTTCGATCTCTTGCATGTATGTGGGCTCAGCAGTGTCACATCCTGCATCCAAAGTGGGAATTGCTCCTTGGATCAACCGTTTCTTCTGAGGATTGGGAAACCATTTGTCTAGGAAGTGGTTCTGGCATATCACTTTATTTCGCAACTGTTCTTCTTCTGTAAGGTGTAACAAAACCGCATTTATTTATGTTTGGTTTGAAGACTTTATTTAGAAACTTACCCAGATTAATGAATTCTGGTTTACAAGCATTTTCAATCCATATCTTGCAGCGTTGTTTCTGTTTTACAGGATAATGGAAAAATGTGATGTTTTCGGTATTTTTCGTGGAGTTTGTGCAGTTTTTGTATGAACACCTGCAACCTCCCATTTTTATAAGGTTATTTAAAATGAATTTTGTTCGCTATAGTGAAGTGAAATTCTACTGAACAGTAAACATGAATTAACGTTCTAATTTATGAAAATATTTATTTTTGTTTACAATTTTTAGAGAATAAAATGGTTTAATGACAAATGACAAATTGATAGTGATTGACAAACTTGACTGTTGACATTGACATAAACATAGAACTAGACTGCTAGTAAAAATTGTTACCTAGAAAAGAATCACTGCAATTCCACACAATGTTGCATTTTTTTTTCATTATGCTATGCTGTTTGATCGAACTAAATTTGTTTCGCATAGAAAAGCACGACGTTAGTGTATATATGTAGAGTTTTCTACAACTAGATTGTGTAGATTGGTTGTAGTCCAGTTCTATCTATCGAACATTTCTAATGTCTCTGTTTTATGCCGGTCGCCATCTGTTAGATGATAGCTGTAGCGGTACACCGTACACTATTTACAATTGAAGGTTAGCTGTCGTTTCCTATTATAATACTTCCTATTTTCAATTTTCGTTGTGGACGTCCGTTTGACGTCTGTGTTTGACTGTTTGACTCTTTGCAAGAATATGGATGTAACCAGGCCTTCCAAGTATATAACAATGGGTTCGCTACAGACTATTTAATCCACTACTGCTCTATAAAATAATTAAAACTTATCCGTGTATATCTGGTTGCCTGCTTTCCAAAGACAAAAACTTTTCAGGTATAATGATGGTAGTTAGGTGTTTTACCGTTAGATGGTGCGCACATAGCATTTTCAAATATTCAAGATATATGTAATAATTTTTATTATATTTAGATTTACGTAGATATTTAGAACTACAACATAGAAAACATTATTAGTTCGTGAACAATTCTGGTTATTGCATTATTCATTTTTATTTCAGATTTCATGAAGTTGGTCCTGAATTTGGTTGCCTATCGTAAAACGTAATACACAATTATAGATTCCTGGTTAGTGATAGGCACAGTGATAGGTATGAATTTTTTGAGTTGGTTCAACTTTCTACCGTCCGTAAAATTTAAATAAGAATTTCCAAATCCTAGTCATTATTAGTGAGAAGCCATGACAAGAATTATCGGACAAATAGAGCCATGCATCCTATAAAAACGAAGACACCCAGAAACTACTTTCGGTCTCGGCCCTTCTACAGTTGAAAGAAAACATTTGGCAACAACGCCACCAACTGAATTTTTCAGTGAAAAGGGTAAAGGCATTCCAAAAGCCTTGGAATTATCGGAAAAATGGGCGTTTATAGTTTATAATTATTATACTTATGGGTATATCAAAGAGAAGACACGAAATGCATCAGAGCTTTGATTCTTTGAATGAATTTGACGTATCAAATCCAAGAAAAATTTGAAGGATACAGAAATATTTGTAAGAAAATTGGGTAATTGTTTACTGACTAGAGTTGGCAAAAATCAATCTCGTCGATCTGGGACTGAACACATGGACTGGACAGTACGATATCTACAATAAGCCATCTTTGTGGTATTTCGTTTGATTGTTTAAAGTTTAAAGTAAAAGTTTGAACGATTAAATAGTTTTGACAATCATTATGTTCATCACGTACATAATTCACTCAGTAAACCGATATGAGTAAAGTATTCTATCCTTAGGAGGCATTTTCTCGACCATCTTGAACGCTGGATACTTTTGATCCCTTTTTTCTATAAGACATGTAAAAATTGACTAGAGTGGTACATACCCTCCATGACCAATGTCACGAAGACTGCGTAAAAATAAATAGGAGGACCCTCTGTTTTTACAACTACTACGTTTCCACGGGCTTTCAAAACTGTTTTCAAAACGTTTTGTGATTGTCGGTGCTAACACGATAGGTTTCAAAACGGTTTACGGAACGCGTTCAAAACGTTTTCAACTGACACTCTTGACAAACGTCATTTCCTAGTTTTTTAACCTGTATTTTGTTGTTTATTAGAATTCTTCAGTTTCGAATTTGAATAAAATTCAATAATCTAATGATAGCGACATCAGACAGCAACGCATAGTGCATAGTTCATTTCAAATAAATATTTTGAAAGTGACAGCTGGTGTTTCCATGCATGGCCGACTCTACACTAGGCCGGAGCCTTAGATGTGGCAACGTGGCTTAGCTGTCAAATAGTGGTCCGGTGACCGTAAATTGTTTTATAGTTTCAGAATAATAATTATTACATTTTATATGTATTGAGAGTTCATCTCGGTTGATAAATTAAGAAAAATAATTTTTAGAACTACTACTACTAATACCACTTACATCTGATGTCTGGTTCATCGTAGTCAAAAACTACAAAATAAAAATAAACGCAACCTGTTTCCTGCTGCCACTTCCACTTAAATGAACACTCAATTTACTTCGTAAAGTTTCACTTGAGCTAGAAAAATTCACTATTGGGTCACTTTGAAGCCATTCTTGCTGGTCTTGATTCCCTTTCACTATCAAATATTTTCGTGGGTATGCCCAGATGCATGCATGAGTTCTATTAACTGTATTTTTCTGTGATATTTGGGAGGTCCAGAAAACATTGTAGGTACCACATTGTGCTTTAAAATAGGTCTTATCCTTTGAAATGTTTGTAAATTATTGTCTTTATTCTTATAAATATAACCAGCCCTTACGAGCAATACCTTTCACCCACTTCTGTTTATGTCCTTTATTGGAAGCACAATTGCTAGTGCAACCTGGTACTACACACTTTGCAGGCATCTTTTTATCTTTATAGTTTCGTTTGTGCAGGTAAATAATTAGAAACACATTAAAAATCACCTTCCACTCTTCTTTTTTGCTCTGGAAGGTTATGTTTGGTATGTCCTTTATTGGAAGCACAATTATTGCTAGTGCAACCTGGTACTACACACTTTGCAGGCATCTTTTTATCTTTATAGTTTCGTTTGTGGAGGTAAATAATTAGAAACACATTAAAAATCACCTTCCACTCTTCTTTTTTACTCTGGAAGGTTATGTTTGGTATGTCCTCTATTGGAAGCACAATTGCCTAGTGCAACCTGGTACTACACACTTTGCAGGCATCTTTTTATCTTTATAGTTTCGTTTGTGCAGGTAAATAATTAGAAACACATTAAAAATCACCTTCCAATCTTATTTTTTACTCTGGAAGAATTACACTAATTTATTTATTTATTTACTCTACCCAACAGTTTAACACCAATTACAGGGTGAGATATACATGTACTTAACTTTATTTACTGATTAATAACTTAAAAATAGAAGAAACAAAAAACGTTGTAACGAAAATTCAGTGACAGTCAAGAATCTTACAAAAAATACTGCTTAATCTTTGATACACTGCTATTAAATATATCAAGCTGATTACCTATTGTATTACATTCCCTTAGCATACTAGGTAGAGGTGAATAGTGCTTAATATCTGTTCGGGCAGTTGGCAGATAGAAAGTGTCACTTGCTCTGGAGCACACTCTTGGAATGTTTAAAGAAAATTTGCTCAGCAGATTAATGTCGTCAATATCACCATTTAATAATTTGAATGCAAAAACAACAGACTGTAGTTTTCTTCTTGCTTCCAAACTGCACAAACCATGTCTCTCAAGAAGGGAGTCGTGGGGTATTCCTATAGGTGGATAAACGCCGTCCACTTTGAAAGAGAGGAATTTCAAAAACCGCCTCTGTACCGACTCAAGTTTCTGTACATGCGTTGAATGGTACGGATTCCAAACCAGCGATGCATATTCCAAGATAGGTCTAACATATGCATAATAAAGAATTTTGAGAGGTGCTGTCTGGGTGAAGTTACGGCAGTTTCTAACAATACATCCATATGTCCGACTTGCTGTAGCTATAACGTTGTCAATATGCGGTACAAATGACAGCTTAGCATCAAAAATAACACCCAAGTCACGAAAATGTTGTGGCCTATGAAGAACGACATCGCCCAGTGAGTAGTCGAATATAATGGGATATTTTTTGATTGTGAATGACATAACATTGCATTTATTTAAGTTAAGTGCTAATTGGTTTTCCGAACACCATTGTTCCAAGCTGCGGAGGTTATTCAAAAGGATATGACAGTCAGCCTCTTGTTTAACTTCTTGGTATATTTTTAGGTCATCAGCATAAAGTAGACAGTTTATTCCAACCTTGTTAACTACGTCATTAATAAATATAACAAAAAGTAACGGTCCTAAATTACTTCCTTGAGGAACACCTGACGTAGCTATATATTCCAATGATTTGTGACCATAAAGCGCCACATACTGCTTCCTATTGTAAAGATAAGATTGAAAGAACTCCAGTAGTGAATCTGTTATGCCATTCTCACCCAGTTTTTTTAAAAGTATATTATGATTTATCTTGTCAAATGCCTTAGATAGATCTGTATAGACAACGTCAGTCTGGGAGTTTCCATCTATATTATCTGCAATAATTTGCGTGATACTGATCAAATTCGTTGCGGTTGAACGTCCCTTCATAAACCCGTGCTGCTGAGGACAAATTTTTCTACTGGTATGGTTGTATAATCTATCATAAATGAGCATCTCAAGAACTTTTGAAAAATTACAAATGATTGATATAGGTCTGAAATTTGAAATCTGATTTCTATCTCCACTCTTATGGATGGGGCATACTTTTGAAAGTTTCCACATTTCTGGAACTGAACAAGTTTTCAAGCAAATATTGATCAATTTTGTCAAAGGAGGGGCTAGAACATATGCACAATCGCGAACCATGAATGCCGGTATGTTATCTGGGCCAGTAGTAAATTTAGGTTTAATCCGCTTTAGTGCCTTCAGAACTTCCTCCTCATCAAAGTGTGTGATCTGTAGTGTCAAATCACTGTTAAAAATCATATCTGACATAATGTTATCATTTGGAGTGGTATATGCGCTGTGAAAATGTTCTGCAAATGCATTCACTATAGATTCAGGTGTCGCTAGCTCTTGATCCTGGTATATCATTGATTTTGATACATTTGTTTTCCCCTTTCTTGCATTAACGTAAGCCCAAAATTTATTAGGATTTTCTTTTATATTCCCTTCTGCCTGTTTTACATAATCTCTATAGGCAACATCTGTAGTACGTTTTATTTCAAGCCTTAACTCACTAAATTTTCTATATACTGCTGCATCATTCGATCTCCTATATGCTCGGTGTAATTTTGATTTCTGCTTTATAAGTTTGATTATTTTAAAACTAAACCAGGGAGGATATCTATTACTATTACTGTGAGTGAATTTTGGTACACACTGATCAATTACATTGTAGAGTTTGTCATAAAAATGTGCACACGCATCATCAGCATTTTGGAAAGTATCAAGAGATGACCAGTTAATTTTCAATATCAAATCATACAATAGTGCAAAATTTGCTTTTCGAAAGTTATAGCAATTAAGGTGTGATGATTGGATGTTATCTCGACAGCGTGAAGAAATTTTGAAGTTGCATTTGATAGCGAGAGCAGGATGATGTGCATCCTCATTAATGAGAATATCAATTGGACGGTCCACAAGACATTGGTGTTTATAAAAGACTAAGTCAAGCATTCTATCATGCTGATTATGAATATGGTTATACTGGCTCATATCCAAAGCCTTGGCAAAATTTTCTAGCAAAATGGTTTTGGGATCTAATTCGTCATTTCTAATAAGATTCACATACTTACTTATATTAAAATCTCCTAATAAAATAATATTGCTGTCAAGTATGGCAGTCATTGACAGTATGCTATCAAACAACCTCTCATAGCTTGTAGCTGGAGTATCGGGTGGTATGTAAACATTGATAATATATACAGAAATTGATTCAGTAGATAGCTTGACAGCTATTACGTCAATCCTAAGACTAGATAGTGTAGCATGATCTGGAATATGAATTCGGTTTACCCTGAATCTGTCATTTGTAGCGATTAACACCCCACCACCCCTTGTACAAGATGTAATACCATAGTTTCTATCTGTACGATACACGTTGAATGTTGGCGGAAAATACTCTCCGTCCGCAAAAGACTCATCCAGCCATGTTTCTGTTAAAATAATTATATCATAGTCACATTGTGACACAGCATTAAAAAATTCAACACCTTTTGTTCTAAGACCTCTTACGTTCTGATAATACAAAAACATGTACTTACTGTCATCTTTCATACAAGATGGTGAAGTGCTAGTCGCTGAATGCAATTCCGCTGGTTGCTATTTTATCAGAAGGTCCTGCTTTAACTTGTCAAGAGCGCTTTTGTATGCAGAACATTTTTCCTTCTCCCAGACAGCATGATCTATTTCAATGTTTTCATCTATCCGCCTCATTTTACCACAGTTGGAACACTTAGGGTTTAGAGAGGTGCAATTTTTTATTTCATGATTCTCACCACAGCGAGGACACGAAATTGGTTTTTTGCAGTTTTTAGACGAATGGTGGTAAATATCGACAGCATCATAAATGACACAACTATCTAAACCAGCAAATAGGTAACCAGCCTTTACAATCGATTCACAGCTTGCTTTATCCACTACAATTATAGCCTGAAAAACGTTAGGATTCTTTTTTGTAGGAAATACCTTAAGGACCCTAAGTTCTGAGTTATCACAAAAAATATCGGTATTGCTATTCAACATTAAGCTATTTAAGTCTTGGTTACTATATTGTCGCGTTAGTCCCACGACCCGTAACCGAGGATTAATGCCCATTACCTCACGAACTTCATAAGTATCTGCCATTTTTTCTTGAACAATAGATTTCAGCTTCATATTTTCTTCCTTCGTCTTACATCCAATAAGAACACCTCCATTACGGACATTTTTTACCTTGGTTAACTGCAAGTGAACGTCTGCTGGATTAGCATGAGCCAGAATGTCCGACTTAGTTTGATTGGGAAGCTGGTTAGAGTCCTTGGGTTGAATAATAAGTGCCGGCTGAGTTCTGTTCTTTACCACATCAGCATACGGAACAGGGGGTCTTCCAGTTATAGCATTATGAGCACATGTAAGGGGTTTCGACTCCTGAATTACTGCGCTCAGTTGATTCTTGATCGCCGACAGAACATCGTCAATCTTCCCTTCTACTAGCTGTTTGATATCTGCCTCATTAATTACCACGCATGATCGTGTGCATTTATCGCATCTCCAAAGAAGGCCAGGTGTGTTACTTATGGCCTGTAGTATATCTATTTTCGAGATACAACAAGAATGTGATGGTTTTTTGCAAGCATCGCAAAAAACAGCTGGCCTCGTTCGAGTGACCGGTGTTAAACAAATCTCACAGCTGACCATATTACGGATTAATTAAGTATGGAGCACTTACAGCCAATGCATCGATATGTTTTTAGGTCCACCCATCAGCGATGTCCAACTGCACACTTTGTGAAATTTTGAGGAATATATTCTCACTTATAACGTATATTTAGGCAATCATTTACGGAGCTCAGAAAACACAGCCGCTATATCGTTTGTTTACTCAAAAAAAAATGACAAAAGCTCGGCCGACTATCCAGTGTTGCCATATTTCAATGCTCCGACCTAGTGAGTAGAGTCGGCCATATTCCACGACATTTGGATCTCGATACGATCCCAAAAATTCGCGAATCGACCTTGAACAGAAAACGTTTTGAAAACGCATCCAACTGACGTTTCCACGACATATTTGAAAACTCAAAACGTTTCAAAAGCCGGTGGAAACGTAGTAAACGTTTCCATTCAGTTTTGAAACTTATCACAACCAAAACTTCTGGACCAGTCTTAATAAATAGTTGCAAGATACACCTATAAAGTACGAGGAGTACAAGGGGTCAGAAAACGAAAGTTCCCTTCCTATCCGCTTTAGATATATACGCCCCACTGAAACAATAAATATCTTTGGCAATTGACGGTGTAATTAGAGAAAGTACCGTATAACGAGGTAACCCCTGCAGTTAGTAGGGAGCACGATTAACTGTGCAGTCAAGTGGCGATTCACACACTGTTTCAACCCTGGCTGACGTTCCAATAGAGAGAAAAGCTTCTACCTCACCCGCTTTGATGCTTCAGTAGCTGTAGTGTTTCCAGAGGTTAGTCCGGAAAAAATCTAATGGACGATTTTTCGTTTTTACTCCTCACACTTCAGGCTAGGCTGTGAGATAATAATGATTTGGGGATGGAGATTTTTTAAAACTGGGTAGCATAAAAGCTGGTATAAAGTATTTTATCAACTCCCCATCTGGTCGCAGAAAGCACCCTATGGTAAACATAGATGCCGTGTTACACAAGACTACATTAATGAAAAACAATCATACACTTTGCCAAATCTTTCCAGAAATGGAGGGTTTTATGCTTGCCATCGATGACCAAGTGATTGCGACACGAAACTACAAGAAATACAATATTACAGATCCATCCATAACAGAAGGAGACAATGAAACACATAACAAGCGCGTCCAAACAAAACTCTTGCTGGTACCGGGTACATGGCTAGACAACTCTGTCGCCAAAGTCGTACGCTAGGCACTAGCCACAACAAACAAACTAATAGAAAACTCAGATCCGTACTATAATCCAAATACAAGGTATCCCTGCCGACATACCAGTTTTTCAGACAAAGGCAGGCAAAGTTATCTGTTTAATTTAATAGAGCTGCTTTGAGTACCAACCAGGGCTATATAAAGTAAAGTTCCAAAAATTACAAATGATGTGATAGATTTGAAAGTGAATACCGTGAAATGCTTCCCAGGAAGAACTAGTAGCTCTATATTAAACATCTTAGAACAACACAGTGGTGCAGCATACCGTCTTGGTACTAACTACAACAAGACCAGGGTTATGATCTCGAATAGAGAGCACGATAATCAACGAGGAATAAAGTCAGTAGGCCGTTGTGGAGTAGTTCAAAGTTTTATGTACCTCGGTTCTTTGATCGACAATTCGGGTGGGTGTAAAAATGAGATTCGACGGCGCATTCAACAGGCACGTGTGTGTGCCATGACAAAGCTCACTAAAATATGGCGTGATCGTAAGCTCAATCTCTAGTGTTCTCCATATTTTTGTAGGCCTCGGAAACTTGTTAAAAAGGCAGCTCGAGCTCGCATAGATGCTTTTGAAATGTGGACGTGGAGGAGAATGCTGAGAGTGCCTTATACCGCCCATCGAACTAACGTTTCCTTACTTGATGAGTTCCGTAATCCAAAGAGACTATCCTCCATTATGACGACGAGAATGCTTACATTCTTCGGACATATTCACAGAAGCGATAATATGGAGAAGCTTGTAGTTCAGGGTCATGCCCCGAGTGGGCGGCGCCGTGGCCGTTCTCCTACACGCTGGGTGGATACGACGAAACAGCCGCTGGATATGAGTATCAAGAGCGCCACTGAACTGACAGTAAATCGCGAACGATGGCGAGCTACAGTCCTCAAAACTATTGATATTATTCGTGTCGGCCATACTCTAACTCCGACTTAATGCATTTTACGAGTTCACAGCATGTCTGTTAAGACATTGTGACTATGATGATGATTATCTCAATACTTTGCATGCATTATTGAACCTTAAAATCTTAGCCTGTTATGGTAGTGCTTCTTGCAAGTCTCACTCTGTCCGTTCTGGAAGTCGGGATTTAAATAGTGAGTAACCTTTTCTTCCGCATACGGCGTCGTAGGGTTAAAACTTCGGAAGTAATTCAAAATCTAGAGTGCTTAGAAGGGGAATTGGCAGAAAACAAACAGTAACAGAAACTTAAATGAAGACGAATAGTTGGCTGTGCAACTTCCCATGCCCCATTAACTGGATCTCTTCAGATTTATCGCTTGTTCAGTATCAATAGATGCTACATGCTAATGGTGTTGAATAGTTTGATTCTGGGATTTGTTTTGCCAAAGGTCGTTTTGGATTTGACAGTTTCATGATATTGATTTTATTTATTTATTTATTTTATTATTGCCCAACAATCATAGACCCTTTATAGAGCATCAAGTTATAGAGAACCAATAGAGAACTACAAAAATGTATAATAAATGTACGATTTAACTACTAAACTTATATAAACTGTAAACAATAACATAGAAAAATAAAAGTATCGATGTATTGAATTGATTAATTTGTACATGTGCGAAATTGACCAAATTTTACACTAAGCTCTAGCTTAAAATAAACTGCGAGGAGGTTATTTTTCAACAGTTTGCAAGAGCTATCGCTGATCTGATTTCCGGATTGACATTTTTGGTGGATGTACCAACGAAAGCTGCATAAGGTGAGCGCTTTCACCAAAAAATACAATTTGACGTGGTGAATGTGCTTTATACATACAGGGTGACCCCAAATCAAGTAGAAAAATTCATTTAAACATTTGTGTCCGAATGTGCCTAGCTTTCAAGATACATAGTGTCAAAGTTTGGAAAACATGGTTATTCATTTATTTATTAATGATGATGCAGCGATTTTAACACGGTTTCATTAGCTTCATCTGTATGTTTGTCTGTTTATTTATGAGCTTGTAAGTCTCCTTTGGGTTAATAGGTCGAACCGAAAATTGAACACACCAACTTAATGTTTGTTAATATTACACAGAAATTTATTCGGGATTGTCGACAATGGGCTAATTTACTCACACAAAAAATGTATTTTTTTCAAGAGAATTGGAAAATTGACGGGAATGTACGTTCGTACAATTTTTTTCAGAAATTTTATACATCCAGTTTCAGCAAATTTTGAGTTTGAAATTCAAATTAGGGGGCTAGTGACGTCACTGCCGCTACCGTATACCAGGATGGTCGGTAAATTTTATTGGAAATACGTAGGCGTTTTAAACATATTATGCCTCTCAAAATACAGACTTCTACCGTATGCACATTAATCATCTAAGTATTTAACTAGTGCCATGTGTAACTGTAGTTTTTTGTGAGCTATAAATTCAATGAATTGCTGAATTTTAAATAGACTATTGTATAATAATCGTCCCTCGTGCATACGGACCTCAAACTTTTAGCATCGCTGTATTGTTATCTGAACAGTGACGTCGTGCTGTCATCTAGTGTCGCCAAATAATTGTCATATTTAGATTTGAGGTTATCGTTGAATGGTTATCAGTAAAATCAGTAGGTGCTTTCCTTTTACATCTGCACTAACTCAGATCACTTAAAAATCAGATGGCTCAGCTCAGTTGGAAACCCCAGATGCTCAGATGAGTTAAAGGAACGTGTTTGTGCAGTTAAATGTCAATCCTCGAAATTTTGTAATATGCTATGGTCAAAGACTATGGTTCTATAATCTGTCGATCCTTTCCATAACCTATTTTTTACGTTTTTCGTAGCTCACCATACACTATCGACTATCCATACACCACAAAACCCGCTAAAATTCAAACTTACAAAAAAATCTAACCTCATTTATTGATTTATTTGACATCTAAATGATCTGAGACAACTGATCTACCTTTCGATCTTGTGCAGATGGGCTTAAGTGGGGGTAAAATATCTCACTTTAGACTCAGATTCAGAAGACAAAAGGAACGTACATCGAAATGAGTCATGACGTCACAAGTGAGATTTATCAGATAAATCAGGTAAGAGGAAAGCGCCTAGTATTCTCACTGTCAGACAGACAACAGACTACTGTCAATGTCATCGACCATGGGACATGGAACCGCTTATTTAGCGTTCACAGAACACGACAGCTAAACGTAAGCACCGCAACTAGAACCAAACCGAGCTTTCGGCGTTGCCAAACTTCATTAGGGGGTCCGTGACGTCATTCTGCTTTTTTTCGACCTTTTTTTGCTTTTTGCCCTAATAAGAAGGTCATAAAAATTCTAAAAAAATTGTATGTGTTGGTCTCGCCAAAAACTATCCAGAGAGCCATTCCAAGAAAAATGGTAAATTAGCCCATTCCAATTATTGTTGATGTAGTCATGGTAATGATTATGCTATGAATATTGATCAAAAATAACTGTTCATTATCATTATACAGAGCATTAATAAATAAAACTAAAAAAAAAAACGCACGGTTCAGTGATAAAGCCAGTGACAGGTAAATATATTTAAAAAAACTAAAAAACTAACTACTAACTAAATAAGCTTAAAACGAATGAACGAAAAACACTAGCATGATTGTGAAAAGAGCGTGAGCGCTTTTTTCACAGCCTACTAGTATTTTTCCCTGATTTTTAACTTTTTAGTCCTGTGCTCTTCAAAAACGTGTTTTTTATTTTTTTAAAACATATTTATTTTCATTTTTTCAACTAATTTTATCATTAAAGCGTGTTTTTCGATTTTTTAACTGAATTTACAAATACCAAATACTCTGTGTAACGAAGATAAAAAATTGTTTTTGATCAATATTCACAGCATAATTATTACCATTAACTACATTAAAACTATCGACTAAATGAATGAATAAATAAATAAATAAATAAATAAATAAATAAATAAATAAATAAATAAATAAATAAATAAATAAATAAATAAATAAATAAATAAATAAATAAATAAATAAATAAATAAATAAATAAATAAATAAATAAATAAATAAATAAATAAATAAATAAATAAATAAATAAATAAATAAATAAATAAATAAATAAATAAATAAATAAATAAATAAATAAATAAATAAATAAATAAATAAATAAATAAATAAATAAATAAATAAATAAATAAATAAATAAATAAATAAATAAATAAATAAATAAATAAATAAATAAATCAATAAATAAGTAAATAATCAAAAAACAAATAAACATCAATAAATAAATAAATAAGTAAATAAATAGCAACCAATCATTTCTAGAAGATGATGCTGACGCACATTCAAGCATCGAACCGTTGTGAAAATATCATATATTTTTTGAGATATAATGTATGAGGTATCCCAGGATTTTGTTACTGAATATTTGATACTAACGCGCAGGATACAAAAAGCAAAAAAAACTCTAGCACTTATCGCACTTCAGAGTGGGAGGGAGGGATATAGTCATCGACGATAATGTTTTGGGTTCTGTTCTCCCCATCACCCACAACTTACACACCCCCTCTCCCTCAGCGCCGGTTTTTTCTTTCGTCGGCTAGACACAAATTGGGCCGTAAATTGAATAAAAGACCCACTAAATCAGCACAAGGGATTGCCCGCGAAACGGACAACGTGACGCGTTAACTGCTATATATAGCCTATATATAGCCCAGTCGTATTCAAGTAATGAAGTCGCTGTTATCTACAGTTTTCTAAACTAAAGTACGAATAACCATATAGTGTATCCGAAGTCACTTGGAACAGTAAAAAAACGCTTTGTGATACGCGAAGGATACGTAGGTGGCGCGCATCCTTTACTTATCTTATAATAATAATATAGTATGCAATAAGTAGCAATATTTTCAAAAAAAATCATCAGAATGGTGCATCGGTCGGCTTTTTTTCAAGATACAAGATTTTTTCATACTATAAGATAATCGTTTATTTAGTGCTATCTCACCAAAAAAAATGTGAAGGCTGAAGGCTTCCATTTTATTATTTCACACATCATTATGGCCATTGCTTTCAGAAGTGGAATCACAACGTAAAGAAATGATAATAGTATTAGAGGGAGGTGAAACAGGGTATTCACTTTCTTTTTCAATTATATGTTCAACACATCCTTACCATAAGTCTGTAGAGGCAATTTCAGTCATTACGTTCCTTAAAGTAGTTAATAATGATCCGCTTGGGGCCTCCAGACGTTACTGATATCAAATATCTTGAAAAATTTAAGCAACCTCACCCAGGCACGTATTTATAGTGGGGGGGGGGGGGGTCCAGATCCCCCCAAAATGTTATAAAATGCCGTCTAAAAAATGGAATCCACAAATTCGCACCCTCCCCCCACAATTTAAGGTGGCAACTCTAATCTGGACCCCCCCCCCCCCGAAAGATCAACCAAGTGACACCCATAATCTGGACCCCCCCCAAAAACCAAATCCTGGATACGTGCCTCACCTCAGGTAAGATTGTCACCTGTTCGGCTTTTAGTGGCAACTGTCCAACGTCAGTCGCACGTTTCAATGATTTATTGGAGCTGATATCGGCCAAATATAACAATAAAGCTTAATCACAAACAATATTAAAGCCACCGATTTTACATAAAGAGCTAAATATACAAACTAAAAAAACAAACAATAATACATAAAACTTAATCACAAACATCAGCTAGAAACAAAGGAACATTTGAAATAAGATATCTTTAAATTTAGATAATTAAAAACGTAGAACGATTCACGATTTTATCGTGTTATCCTTGCGCAGGGGCCAAGCTAATCTTCTCTAATCTCTATAACGTTTCAATCTTATTATCACAACTTATTATAACGGTCGAAGCGATGTTAAATATCGAGCAAATGTTGGCAACACCGCATCTATTATCATCTGTCAAGCAGTACCTCACTTCTAAAATTGTATAGTTCTGTGTGCATGCCTTACTGATAAATATGTTGAAAATACAGTTTTATCATTTTTTTCTCCAAAAAACGTGCTTTTTTCGCAAATTTTGTTTTTTAAAATCATATAACAGACCACTCTCTTTAGATTGATTACAAAAATTTCTCAAATCGCGTGGGGCGCCGTTGCGCAATAGACCCAGATTCACGATCTGATCTGTCGAAGCATTACCATTACCCTCCTTGTCTACTTCAAAAAATTTTGGCGAAAATGTCTTGACGAACAGGCTCCTCTCACACTATCACTAGGCTTACCAACTATGGAAACGGAGGATCGCCCAAAAGTCGAGTCACCTTCCGTCAAGCTTTTGGGGACCAACATCAACAATAACATGTCCTGGCACGACCATGTCGTCAGTATTGTTGAAACAACATCCCAAAGGCTTGGAGTTTTGTTACGCTGTAGGAAACAGTATACACCAGAGCAACTACTGCTGCGCTACAAGGCACGGAGCCGACCATCGTTGGAGTATTGCCTCCTAGTGTGGAGATGCGCTCTGAAGTACTTTGTAAAGCAAAAGAGAGCAACTAAGCTAATAGATACGCCTAACCTCAAAACGGACCTCCACAGCCTGGAACATCGAAGAAGGAAGGTTGATCTGTCCCTGTTTTACAGATTCTATCACGGAAGATGATCGAGTGATCTCTCCCACATAATAACACCAAAGGCCGTCCGAACGAGAAAAACTAGAGAGGCTGTGCGAGCTCATCCTTACCAGGTCGAGGTCCCTACTCCACGAAGCAGCCTCCTTCAGCATTCTTTCTTTTGGAGAACCTCGACGCTGTGGAATAAGACAACAGAGAATATGTTTCTAGACGGCTACAGCCTGCAGCGTTTCAAATCTAACGTGCACCGGCGCGTATCCTCTCGCAACGCTTCTACAGAGCCATAGGCTTTAAGCCTAGGCGGGAGGCTAACCATAAAAAAATGTCCTCTCACACTATTACTAGCATTTTCCCAAAGTCTCCAGGAGGCTTTATCTGAACCACTTGATGCAATGAAATGTATACGAGGGATGTGTGTTGTTAACTGAGGTATTCTTTTCAATAGAAATGCGCGATGAAAACCAGGCAATCGATAGCACCTTGTATCTCGCCCTGTTCCAAGTGACTTCGTATAAAATATACATTACTTCTTTCAAGCTCAGATATATGCCGAGCTCTGCTATTATTTTATTAGATTCGTTTATACAAGTATAGAAACAGCGAGTTTTCGAAAAAAGCCATCTTCACCGATTGCGATGGCAATTTGGATGTAGTATTGGTAGAGTCCGCTTCAAAAAATCTACACAGAAAAAAACACTGTTGCGTTTCCAATTAATTGTTAGTATTTGGTTGTTTTTCCATCACTTTAAGTATATTTACAGTTGTTTCAAATCCATGTCGTTGAAAGAATTCAATCCTTATATTCGAAGTAATCACAGGTACGCTAATAAATTCAAAATAATTTTATATTCGTTCTGATGATATGTATAATCCTTCTAATACCAGTATTGACATATAATGCAATCAAAACAACCTGTTGTTTTCGAGATTTACCATATGTTTCATTTAAGCAAAGCATACAATCTATTCAATGTACAAAAATTATTACTGCAACAGCAGTTCGTGATAATTCATCTGATAAAAATTAATTGTGTTTCAATAGCCCTTGTCGTTCGCTGAACTATAATCAGTATTCGGCGGGACTGATGTCCCGATTCAATAAAGAACAGGGGGATGATCTCAGTGTTACTATCGCTGCGAACCCGTGAACATGGCGATGTTGTTCCGTTGTGTTGTTTCGGTGTTAGCCGTGTTGTGTCATTTGTAACAATAAAAATGTTGCTGTAGCAACCAGTAGCTCAGTCGGTTTGCATGAGACTAGGGTATGTAGGTGCGTGCGTGTATGCGTGAATGCGTGAGTCTAGTTAGCCGCCAAGAAATGAAAAATGGGACAACAATGGTTTAATAAAGATTTATTTCAGAATATATGACTGCAGTACATTCTATTTTTTTTAAATAATTACTCAACTTCGGAGAGAAGTCCAGGTAATGCCCTTCCGAAGGGAAGGTGGTGCTCCAAAGGTGTCTTGATGTTGGCACCCCGAGAAAAGGTTGTCTTGACGGTGGCACCCCGAGAAAAAAGGTGGTCTTGACGGTGGCACCCCGAGAAAAAGTTGTCTTCATGTTGGCACCCCGAAAAAAGTTAGGTCTTCATGGTGGCACCCCGACAAAAGGTGGTTCTCCTTGATTATCACATGTTGGAGACACACAAAAGATTGTCTTAGAGAGACATAATTATGTATATTAGGTGTCAACTGCTTGAGTTCAGAAAGCAAAAGGAATAAACCATTACATTTAATCTAGAAGCTAACTTCGGTAGACAGAGAGAGCATACCCCCCACTCATTATATTTTCCCAAAATTTGGCGCACTTGCGCAGTGTGTATAATTAACAATATTTGCAGCTCAAGGAAGTAGAGATGGGAAAAAGGTAGAGGTGAGAAGCAAAATAGTTATAAAAATGAACTAGTATAATGAGGAAGCAGTTGCTAAAAATGGAAGTTGTGAACTATTTGTATATGGTAGCCAAGTAAATAATATAAAAATAATTTTGAAAACGGGTGAACCGTTACACATTTCGTGGTTTTGCGTATTGCATCAGCAATGTGATTTAAATGTGTCCAGTTATATATTAAATGGAGGACCTACTATGAGAAATTGGGACTTGAAGAGCTAACACCCACATTTGAATGTAGGTAATTAGATTAGTCAGACAGTTATATTTCAGGTAATAATGCAACAACTGGTGCAGGCTTATGTCTAATTCTTATATCATGCTCCTTATAACTTCATACAAAACCACACAATTAAACATCCAAACGAATCAATCAGCTGTTCTCGCAATAAAATCTGTTGGTCCAAGGAAAAGAAAGTAGTTTAGAATCAATTACCAAACCCAGATTCGATTCAACGGCAGGCTACGATTGAATCATTCATTGGAATCCAATGACATCTTGTAGTTGAATCGACAATACGATACAATTCGTTACCAACCATACACTTCCCATTGGATAATACATCGCTGTATTTGAGGAATGCTGAGTGTAACGTCCCATTGAATCCAAGCGTAAGTCTTTGACAGAATGACAGATTTTTCTGTGTGTAGTGGAAGTTTGTTTTCCTTGACGCCTGGCCTATAGGTTTTCGTTAGAGGCATGGGAATCAGTCGTCCCTCAATCATTCATGAATTATCGTATTGGCGCTAACGCCAAGCAAAGTGCGGAAGAGACCAGCCGAAGCGCCACTATTTCATGGATTAGGTGGAAGCGCTAATGGCAGATCCCAACCTCCCTTTCCTCCCGTCCCTCCCGTCCGCTCCCTCCAACGGAATGCCCATCTTTCTCTTCTCCGACTAATTACGATTATGGCTGTTGAGCAAAACGTATACTGACCCACCAAAAAACGTAAACACGTTTATGTCTTCAAACAACGCAATTTGGGGGATCTTCAGCAGATAACAGGTAAGAATGTGTCATAGACGTATGGCCCAGACGTAGGCGATGTATTTTTACTCTATCTGTTCTACTGAGGTTTTTGGGTGAGTATATAGGTTTGACTTTTGGTTTTAGGTGACGCAATTGTGTCTCTGTGCTGTTCCACTCATTTTGCCACTTATCTATTAACGTCTGATTGAGACAGAGCTTTTGGTTGCACGTTCTGATGAACTGAACATCGAGCTGAAAGATGCTATTTAACATTTACTCTGAATTTGTGATGAGACAGGTATTGGACAACTGGAATGGCGGTATAACTATTGGCGGAAGCAAAATATCGAACTTGAGGTTTGCTGACGATACAAGCCTTATTGATGCTTCTCACGAAGAACCAGTAGCTCTATTAAACATCTTAGAACATCTTTGAACAACACAGTGCAGCATACGGTCTTGGTACTAACTACAACAAGACCAAGGTTATGATCGTAGATAGAGAGCACGATAATTATCGAGAAAAAAGTCAGTAGGCCGTTGTGAAGCAGTTCAAAGTTTTGTGTACCTCGGTTCTTAGAGCTGTGGAAATGAAATTCAACGGCGCATTTAACAGGCACGTGTGGCCATGACAAAGCTTACTAAAATATGGTACCTTTTTGTTTTAGTACTTTTTTGTTGCACAAACGATGGCGCTTGAGGCGCCTTGGCCTCCAAGACTACGGGGCTTTCAAGACCTCGGGCCCCCCCCGCAGTTGCGGGGCCTTAGTTACGCCACTGCGTTCCAACACTAAAGGGCCCCACAGACATCCGTTCTTTTTCATCAGGTTTGCACGATGTGCCAACCGATCACACCCATTTCGGTCCGTGTGTGCCGAAAAACCGTCGTGATGACCGTCGTTCCAAAAAATCTGTCCGAGCTTGATTTTACCTGTCGGTTTCGAACGCCATCGTGCAACTCGGTACATGTGTGGCCATTCATCGTGCAATCACGACGGGATTTTGCAGTGTCGTTCTGGTTTCAGGTATAATTTGTCCTACAGCTTGGGGGGATATCGCAACTGAAAATTTCAGATCCTCGTAGCTTCTACCCGTAACAAGGAATCTCAATGTAGCTGTCAGACGTTCATGAGGGGAAATACTTTGTCTCATCTAAGTATCCTGTTTTACTTCCCACACCGATAGGTGAGGGGAGTATTGTGATCGCGAAAATTTTCGATTTTGAGATAATACGTTTTGTGGGCATTTTATGATGTCTACATAACAAAAATCCACGTCACTCATTTTCGTCGGTCTGTCTGTCTGTCTGTCTGTCTGTCTGTCTGTCTGTCTGTCTGTCTGTCTGTCTGTCTGTCTGTCGGTCTGTCTGCCTGTCTGTCGCTTTTTTCTAGCTTCGTAATCTCAGCAACCGCTGCATGGATTATGATGAAATTTGGGCAGCGATATGCTGTGGGGTCGTAGTAGGTAATGTTCCTATAATTTTGAAAATCGGTGCATAGGCGGCGGAGTAATTAGTAAAAAACAAAAAAAAAATTAAATATTGCTTAAACTTCGTTCTTAGGCGTTTTAGGGGTTCCTGATCATTTTCTACTTTTTTTGGATGGGGGTGAAATTGGGGTGGTTGGGGGGTGGGGGGGTTGTAAAATTGAAAACTTTGTTGCTTTCATAATAGACTGTTCACTGACCTATGAAGAAAGACCTAGCAACATAAGTAACGTTTTTAAGTCCATCCGAACATTGTCTTGCCTATTATAGAAACCAAAGGACTTACAATTTTTCTGGTGTAAACATACGAGATTATTGCTTAAGATCGTTCTATATTGTGTTACGAGGAAACTGTTGAATTGATTTTAATGAAATTTTGAAACAGTATTACTACCGTAGCGAGGATGGAAAACGCGTATGGTTTTTATAAATCGTGCCAGTGGCGGCGCAGAAGTAATAAAAAAACAAAAAATATAAAAACAGCTAAAACTTCGTTTTTGAGTATTTTAGAGGTTCCTGATCATTTTCTGCTTTTTTTTGGATGGGGGTGAAATTGGGGTGGTTAGGGAGTGGGGGGTTGAAAAACTGAAAAATTTCTTGTATTCGTAATAGGCTGTCCACTAACCTGTGAAGGAAGACCTAGCGACATAAATCACCTTTTTAGGTCCATCCGAACATTGCCTAGCCTATTACGGAAACTAAGGGACTTAGAATTTTCTGTATACATACGAGTATTGCTTTGGATCGGTTTGTATTTTGTAACGTAGACACTATTAAATTGATTCTAATGAAATTTTGACACAGTATTACTACCGTGGCGACGATGGAAATCGCGTATGGATTTTATAAATCGTGCCAGTGGTGGCGTAGAAATAATAAAAAACTAAAAATATAAAAACAGCTAAAACTTTGTTTTTAAGCATTTTAGAGGTTCCTGATAATTATCTGTGTTTTATTGGGTAGGGGTGAAGTTGGGGTGGTTGGGGGGCGGGGCGTTGTAAAACTGAAAAGTTTGTAGTATGGATAATGGGCTGTCCATTGACCTGTGCAGGAAAGACCTAGCGGCATGAGACAATTTTAGGGGGGTGGGGCTAGCGATTGTTTGGATGCAAGGGATCTCAGACTAAAGCTTCATGCTATGGGAAAATAATAAATTGGTATCACCGTAATGTGTGGGAAGTACCGAGTCAATCAACTTGACTTCATTTTTTTTATTAGATGTGCTACCGAATTAAGTAATTCTGTTTCTTCATCCATCCTCAAATAATTGTACCAATATAATAGATTTATATACATTGGAGAATTGGCCTCTTTTTAAAAGCCACTGTTTCACCCATTTAGAACGTTTTTTCTTGCTGTAATTCACTTTAATAGTCAAAGCCGCCTCCAATGCTAAAGTATTATCCATGTTAACGGACCAAAAATTTGCGAGAAACTGAAAGAAAACCGAACAGTGTGTGGAGGTATCGTTCTATCGGTTTAACTGACATCGGTTGGCACGTCGTGCAAACCTGACGAAAAAGAACGATGTCTGTGGTGTGGGTAGAGTAATCGTGGGCAATATCGTATGCCTTTTGGTATTTCGAAAAACGCCACTTGCTATCCCATCCATCCATACCGATCACAACGCACGGTGCAATCATGATACCCATTAGCCAGGTATCACGTGTATCGCGCGGTGCAAATCAAGTCGGCTGGGAGCGACGCCGGGCGCCTCTCGTACCGCGCATGCGCCGGCCGGTACGTCCTCCAACGCACGGACCGCGCGGACTTTGAGTGTCGGCCGAGTCGCGCTCTCGCTCAGACCGAATTCGACAGCCGCGCAAGCAACGTCGTCACCGTCGCGTCACTCTCCGTCGTCGTTTCGCACGCCAACTACGATCAATCTGCTCTCCTGTGGTGGACTCCCTCGGACATGTCGCGTTACCTCGCGTCGGTGCCTAGTGCCTAGTGAATACCCGTCGTCGTTTTTGAGGTTAACTACGCAGTTGTCGGACAAGAGTGGAGTGTTGTCATGTACGGCGCGTGGCACGGGAAGATGGGCATGATGGAGCCGGTGTCCGAGCACGGCGAGGGTTTCGAACCGCAGACCCGCGCCCGCTCCAACACGTGGCCGCTGCCCCGACCCGAGAACTACGTGGAACCGGGGGGTGAGGAGGGCAACAAGTGTCCCGCCGCGCCTCCGCCGGCCCCCCAGGGGTGTCCCCCCGGACAGGGGGCCACCGCCAAGAAGAACTCCAGCAGGAGGAACGCATGGGGGAACCTGAGTTACGCGGACCTCATCACGCAAGCGATCACCACTTCGCCCGATAAGAGACTCACGTTGTCGCAGATTTACGAGTGGATGGTGCAGAACGTGCCCTATTTCAAGGATAAGGGGGATAGTAACAGCTCTGCTGGATGGAAGGTAAGTAATAATGATAATACTCGGGCACACCTGCAACAGTTGGGCCTGGACGAAAAGTTACACAAAACCTTCCAAAAGTCTGTAATCGTCAAGAGCTGTAGCATTGTACGGTCCTTCCTGAATTCTGAATAAAAATTGGTCAGGTGTTGACTTGGCACAGCCCGTCAATACTTGTTACTACCGCAACTATGCGAGAAAAAATAGGAAAATAGGAGGCAATTATAATAATAACAAACTAATCGAAAACACAGATCCATATTATAATTATACACCGACATCGGTACTCGAGAACAATCAATTCAAACTATACTGGGACATTGAAATACATACAGACAAAACCATCCCAGCAAGTATACCAGTACCAGATATAGTTTTCCAGTCAAAGACAGACCTATTTAATAGATATTGCGATTCCCAATGATATGAACAAATAAAACGGCTCTGGAAACCAGGGCCGCCACATCACAAGTTTGGGCCCAGGACCAGATTCTGGCCACGGGCCCCCAATACCATAGCTGTCTCAAGTGATGAGATAGTGACCTTCGAATTGGCAACGAGATGGCTATGCCAATACCATGTTGAGAAACTATTCATTTCCTCTCACCACATAAAACGTCATTTGTACTTGCTTTCAAGTTTCAGTGATTGAATTGTCTGAATTTTTACTGAACTATGTTTTTCATCCTTCATTTTCTCAAATAATAAATATAAGAAACTGTAACTGAAAACTAGAAACACTAGTATTCACGTACATGAAGTAGTTATTAGTTATGGGATTTTGTTATTTTTTTCGTCTTGGAATAGTACGAATTGCATAATTATACAGGGTTATTCACGTTATTCGACACGGAGCGTTATGGCTAAAGTATTTGATAAAAAAGATAATAATAATTTGGGATGGATAGAGACCCATAAAGGCTACATTCTAAAAATATTTTCATGTTATACAGGGTGTCCCAAAAACACGAAATGTATCAAAGTTATGTTTTTTTAAATGGAACACCCCTTATATTATTGCATATTCAGATTCCTTGGTGAATTCTAGTGTGACTTTATGTATCATACATGGTACCTAAAGCGAACCGTTAAGGTGTAAATCACCATTTTCGGTATAAGTAGATATCAGGAAAAAATTGAATATCGCAGAGATTGCAAAATGTGGAAGGCTGTGACTTTGCCGTATTACTAAGCATAAAATGCATCAGCTTTGATGAGACTGTCAAATTTAAATTACGTTTATGCTTGGAGAAATCGGTCGATGAATTAAGGAAACTTCGATCAGCGATAACTTGAATTTTTCGAATGGGAAGGCCTCATTTTTTTATACGGTTAAACGTAGAATTTGATAAGCTTTCTAATGATATAAGGTTGTGAATATCAATCTCTCGTAGTTTTCATTTAATTTTAAATTTTCAAACAAATCGGCGATTTTCAATTTTCCTACCTATAAGCAACGTAGCAGGCCATGAAATATAAACAAAAATCTGTTCAACGTTCAGCTAGAAGAAAACAACTAACTTAGCTGAAAAATACACACTAACTAGACTAAAGGGATAAGATTATAAAAATTCCTTACAACAAATCAACTCTCCCAGAAACAACTGCGATAACATCTCTAAGGTCAAAGAGAAGCTGGAGTATGGCACTAATAGATATTTTTACTGTATACTGGCTACCGCAATTTACTAGAGGTTAAAAATTTCCAAGGCAATCAAAAACCCTCATATGGAACAGAAACAACCAGCGACTGTTGCGCCAGCACGCAACTATCAATCATATGTAATGGTGTAAAAAAGTACTAATTTCGTCGGAGTCGATACCTCTGACTGGAGCCCTTCTATATTTCAATATCTATTAGCAATATTGCAAAAAAGGAATACTGACAAATCAGATTTAAATTTTCTGCCATTTAAGTTATGTTTTATAATTTGAACAAATTTTAATTCATTCTTCATTTTCTGCGACTTTGCTAATAGCTACTGAAGAATTTTCAGAACTCCAGTCAGAGGTACTTTTGACTTGAGTTTTGACAGAATTGCATACTTTTTTATATCATTAAATGTGAAATTTTATTATGAAGACAATAAACTGCTTACAACATTCTCTAGCAGTTTTTACTTTATTTCAAAATTTTTAATGGTTTTGGAAATTACCAATCTCTAGTACATTGCAGTAGCTAGCAGGCCGTGAAAAAATCCATTTCTGCCATACTCCAGCTCCTCTCTGACCAAAGATATGTCGCCGTTGTTTCTGGTTAGACTTTGTTTGTTGTGAGTAATTTTTATAATCTTGTCCCTTTAGTCTAGTTCGTGTATATTTTTCAGCTAAGTTAGTTGTTTTCTTCTACCTGAACAGGTTTTTGTTTATAATTCATGGCCTGCTACGTTGCTTATAGGTAGGAAAATTGAAAATCGCCGATTTGTTCGAGAATTTAAAATTAAATGAAAACTACCAGAGATTGATCTTCACAGCCTTATATCATTAGAAAGGTTATCAAATTCTACGTTTAACCGGATAAAAAAAATTAGGCATTCCCATTTGAAAAAATCAAGTTATCGCTGATCGAAATTTCCTTAATTAATCGACCGATTTCTCCAAGCATAAACGTAATTCAAATTTGACAGTCTCACCAAAGCTGACGCATTTTATGCTTAGTAATACGGCAACGTCACAGCCTTCCATATTTTAGAATCTCTGCGATATTCAATTTTTTCCTGATATCTACTTATACCGAAAATGGTGATTTACACCTAAACGGCTCACTTTAGGTCCCATGTATGATACATAAAGTCACACTAGAATACTCCAAGGAATCCGAATATGTAATAATATACGGGGTATTCCATTTAAAAAACATAACTTTGATACATTTCGTGTTTTTGGGACACCCTGTATAACATGAAAATGTTCTTAAAATGTAGCCTTTATGGGTCTCTATCCATCCCAAATTATTATTTTCTTTTTTATCAAATGCTTTAGCCATAATGCTCCGTGTCGAATAACGTGAATAACCCTGTAGAAGCTGTATTCAGAGAAATTAATAATCACTCAATTCTTAAGAGCAGCTGACAGAAAATAATGATTGACTAAATTTTATAATCAACACATTCAATCAGTGATGTTCAAATTTTATAGACTGATTGGAAAAGAGAGTCTCTGTGTGCAACTTGACTGAAGGGTTTAATTGAAACAGCACTTAAAAGAATATAGAATGTGTATTAGCATTGATTAACGTATTATATAGGGTATTAGGTGAAAAACCAGAACAAAAAATAATTGCTACAAAAATGAAGTTGCTTCATTATAGTTTATTCACAATTCATTATAGTTATTTGTAATAAAGTTACTCAGGAAAGAATTAGATTATTAACAAAACAAATGAAGTAAAATATGATCTTCGTTTTGTTAAATAACATACACATAGACTTGCCGATAATATAATTAGAAAAATAATCTGAAATCACTCTTAATCTAATATGATGGACCTTTAAAGTTGTTTATGCTTTCTTATAGTATCGGTCTTAAACGAAAGGTTCGCCGAGAATGAAAATGCATGTTAATAACTAAAAAGTAAAAAATAAATTAAATGAAAAAAACTTTTTTAAAAAAGCTTTTATGTAAATGCTCTAAAAAAAGAAAATATAATTTTCCTTTAAAATTTCGACTATCAACTTATATCTAGAACTTATGTTTGTGATCATAAAAGCTTGTTGCGAGGTTTGCGTAAGTACCTATAAGTATTTAATTAAACTGGAATTTTTAAACAATTAAACTTAGGAGATTAAGTTACTCAATCAAATAAGTATACTACATAGTTTACTTCACTAAGTAAATCGCGCGACAAGTATTTATGATCATATAAATTGTGTATAATGCGGCGGAATCGATACCATGGGAATGAATCATCAAAAGGAACGATTGAGCCCTGTTCTAAGTACTAAGGTTTAGGCCCAGACCGGGCCCGGGGCAACAGTACCCAGTTGCCCCCCCCCCCTTGTGGCGGCCCTGCTGGAAACAAAACAAAGTTACTATTGTCCCCCTCATTATGTCGGTCTCAGGACTCTCAGTGCTTACACCAAATACATTTACTCCACACCTGCAACAGTTGGGCCTGGACGAAAAATTGCACAAAACCTTCCAAAAGCCTGAAATCCTCAAGAGCTGTAGCATTGTAAGGTCCTTCCTGAATTCCGAATAAAAATAGGTCTGGTGTTGACTTGGCACTTCCCGTCAATACTTATCACTACCCTCGTTACTACCGCAACTATGTGAGAAAAAATAGGAAAATAGGAGGTAATAATAATTACTGCCTTTTTTTTATTGGATGATAGGGTCCAAAATAAACACAACTTTAGCTCAAATTTGCCAACGTTTCGAAAAATATATTTTCATCTTCAGGGCTCCTTTGTGTTAAAAGTTGTGGTAGCCACCAAGTTCTTTAAAATTGAGTACATGCGTGTGTCCTAGATATTGGGATTTTGGTCTCTATATTTGCACACACTAACTACAGAAGAAGTTACTTCTCTTAACGTTACAAACAGACTAATAATATTAATAATAATAACAACAAGCTAATCGAAAACACATCCATATTATAATTATACACCGACATCGGTACTCGACAATAATCAATTCAAACTTTACTGGGAGATTGAAATACATCCAGACAAATCCATCCCAGCAAATAGACCAGATACCAGATATAGTTTTCTAGTCAAAAACAGACAAAGTGACCTATTTGATGGATATTGCGATTCCCAATGATATGAACATCCAAAACACCTACGCTAGGAAGATGTCTTAAAACACAGATCTCGCCATAGAAATAAAACGACCTTGGAACAAAGTTATTATCAAAAAATTGTTATGGTTAAACAGTTGGGCCTGGACGAAAGGTTAGACAAAATGCTTTAAAAGTCTGTAATTCTGAAGACCTAAGATCCTTCCTAAATTCAGACCAGTAATAGTACAGGTGTAGACTTGGCACAGCCCGTCAACACTTGTTGCTACCGTAGTCATGCAAGAGAAGCTTGAAAAACCGGATAATAATAATTTTTATGAATCCTTGGGATCATCATTTGATGATATACCTAGAACAAGTCAGATTTCGTTACTATAAGATGAAAAACAATTAGTTGTTTTTACAAACAATTTACACAGATATCCACAGTTAATCAGTATAACTAGTTATAATAGAAATAAAACAAAAAACAAAATTCGTGATAAAAGACACAACATGAAGTACTTTTCAAAAAGACATATGGATTGCACTTTCTTTATACAAGGTGCAGAAACGCTTATGTTAGTAGGGGGTCAGAACGATATTCATTCAATAATGTAATGTAATGAATAGTATATGCTTTCTGTATAAGTATTCTTTTTTTAGCTTGTATTTAAACCGATTGATAGGTATGGTTTTGAAGGTGACCGGCAATTTATTACAGGATTTTATAGCAATCAAATATGGGAGGGGGAGGGTGTAATATTGTACCATCCTTCCTAAATTCAGATGAATAAATAAATAAATATAAGTTTATTGTGCAAATACACAAAAGGCTAAGGTTAGCACAAATGCTTTCTTCCACCTCGCCTAGACATACATATACAGTGTAAAAAAATAACAATAATAGCTTGAATGAGTAACGTATTAAACCAAAATATGTCACTCAATGCTTAAACTAAGTAATAGTTCAGGTGTTGTTAGTGTATAACCACGTATGACTGTTTTGTGAGATTAATTTTTGAGAGTTACTATACCACCTTAAGCGGCCCGGAAATCCTCAGAGGAAAAACTGCAGTCCTGGCCTGAAGGCCCTTGCACTTTGGCCTGAATACATCCTCCTTCACAGACGCTCAGGAAACCTTTCAGTTCAGTTCAGTTCTAGCAAGCATGCCATCAAAAGACGGCCTGCGCAGGCGATCGAATAGTCTTTCAATTCCACATCCGGCGGCCTGTACAGTCCGGCGAACCTCCACATACGCTCCGATAGTCCTTGAGGCCAGGACTGTGCCGTTTTTCCTCTGAGGATTTAGCATCTGTGGGCCCCTTTAGGTGCTTCATGACCAGGATTTGTCCACAATCCAATGAGTATCTACTTTACGCACTAGGACCTACATACTCCTAAAAGCGCAATCCTTTTTATTCATATCAAAAATCAAGATTTTATTTATTTTATTTTTGTAGTTACTTCTGTCGTTTGTTTAATGGCATCTTACTTTCCTAATCAAATATAAATACCAAGAGCGTTAGGAAGATTTTTGCTCAATATTTATCTCGAAAGATTCATCGTAATCGCCTTTTAAACATATATTTATATGTCCTTAAAATTTTATATCAAATTATTGTACCCACTTTATGAAGATGACATGACAAAACGTATCAAAACACAAAATCCTTGCTACTTTTATCAACATGAGCCTGAATATAATTTAAGCGACGTAGTTATCACAATAATTGACGCACATTTGGATATCTATGTTGTCATCTTAATAATCAAAAGAACAAATAAATAATGTTATTTATAAAAGTGTTAAGCTCGCAGTAAAATTATAGACAAAAATTATTATAAAAAAATCGTGGGGGGCTTTGTTATATATGTCAGGAGCAAACACCGATTTCGGCCAATGGACGGAAAATATGGTCAAAACGCGTTTTGGCTGCTACCGTTTTGCCAATGTCCGAATTATCGCTTTCCGGCTGTTCAATGTAGCCCAGAACGCGTTTTGGGTCAACTACGATTGCCAGAACACGTTCTATATACTACTACGAATAAATAAATCTCAATTATTAGCCGTGTTGTGTTACAATATTTCCTCTGAGCTTAGAATCAATAACTAAAGTGAATAAAAGCACTTGTAGATCTTAGGTCCGTAAAAAAAACTGAATGAAACATACCTCACAATCTCTTATGTCCAGCTGCCACATGAGCGGAATGAATAATGTCTAACAACTCGTGGGTCATGCAAAAATAACGCAGTTCGGCTGTTTCGTCTGTCCTTCTTTCAATTAGCTTTTCGATATAGCCAATTTTTAAAATATCATACCTATTCAATCGTTGTCTTTGTTTCGAAGATATTGTATCACCGTTACTTTTACAAGCTTTTGCCGCCTTTACCTCTTTTAGTGTTTGGTCGTATCTTTCTCTTGTACAAATATTACTACGATCATTGCTACCACTTATGACTTTTTGCAGTTCGTCTTTAAAACATAGCCTTAGGTCTTCCATGGCACTCTCTAGCTACTGTCTAACCCGCACAAAGATCAAATACTAAATGAATACACTAGCTCCAGAGGTATCGTTTACAAGCTGAGACACTCACAAAATCCACCACACGTTATGGCAATCGCAGTAGAACAGACGCGCTTTGGCAATCGTAGTTGAGCCAAAACACGTTCTGGGCTACATTAAACAGTCGGAAAGCGATAATTCGGATATTGGTAAAATGGTAGCAGCCAAAACGCGTTTTGGCCATATTTTTCGTCCATTGGCCGAAATCGGTGTTTGCTCTTAACATATACATTTCTCGAGACATTTCTATACTCCATTTTTAGAATACTGTAATGAAATAATATAGCTATCTATTAATTAGGAAGTTCATTAGTATCATGTGCAACACTCTTTTTTTTTATTATATTTTATTTGTTTATCCGATGACTAAGAGATGGAGCAGATAATTTAATGCTTGTTAATATTATACAGAGGCATAGCAACGAGAGCTTAAAAGGCGTGACATCCAACTGTTTGGGGCTGGTATTTCTGTGTAATTTTTTTCAGGAAATTTGACAGTTTTTACCGAAAAATACTAGAATTTACCGTTCATTATTGCTTGGAGTTTATTTAAAAAAAGATGTGTAACTTTTTAGTCCGATCTTCCCGAGGGGTGAACCGGTCACGGAAATTTTGTACACCACAATTCAAACAATTCACACAATTCTTATGCTTCCCATGTAAAACAATTCAAAAAATTCAAACAATTCACACAATTCAAGGAATTGCATGACAATTCATGAAAAATCGAGACAATTCATGGCAATTCAAACAATTCATGGGACTTCCTGACAATTCATGCCAATTCAGTACTGATGTTTTTGCACACCACTCTACACTTATTATTTGAGACACCTAGACTGTACTCATATCCTTACATCTACAATAATGCGATTTTTTGTAATACATTTTTACCCATTTATGCCTCGATTTCAAATATTTCCTCTTCTGGTTAATTATGTATTTATGCATTTTTAAACACAATCAGTTTACCAACACAACCCACATATTTTGCGAACCCCAGAGTTGGTAAATTAGGCCTATGAATCTCGTTTTGCAAAGCTAAATATGGCTAAATATCATTTGGGTTATTCTTCATGCAATGGGAAAACAAGAAAATGGTATTATTATTATTATGTGTGACTGTTGATTCGAGTAAAAGAACTATTAAACTCTCTATTTTGGATGTTACTAACTATGCGCATCTACAGGGTGTTTTTGGCAGAATTTTAAATTATGGCAATGTGAAAGTCATTTAGCTTTGTTTTTTTAAATGTAACACCCTGTATGTTTTATTTTAAATCAAAGTTCCTACTAATACCGTATCTCGCCTTGTAATATTTTTTTTAGCGTTTGCAACTTTGCCAAGTTATAAATTATTTTTCCAAAATTTCAAACAAACATATTCCCGATTTTTATTAATAGAATGCACTGTATATTTTATTTAACATAGAAGTACTCCCTAGTAATGGTTTACGGCGTGACCAAGTTTTAAGTGGTGTCCCTAAAAAAATAAAACTGTTTTCCTTGCTCATACTATCTATTTCGAATATCAGGTCAGTAAAAGGTACAGGAACGCTTAAATATCTCCAAAACTTGCACAGCTGGAACGATAAAATAAGTACCTGCAAGTTTTCGTGCAGAATTCAAAAATTCTAACAGCAGTGTTGCCAGATTTACCACTTTTAGGTACGTTACAAGTCATAATTTTGTTATGTTAAATAGAATCCTCTTACTTATTTTTATTGCAATGAATTGCGCATGTAGAATTTAGCAAGATCTCACAATTTCAAAATTTTGTTTCTATTAATTACTGAGATACGGCAACACCGCTTTTTCAGTAAACAGTACCCGAACACTTTAATATTCCCAAAACTACCACAGCTGGAATGGTGAAATTCAATACTTGGGGGCTTCTGAACATACAGTATTCAAAAATGCTAACATGGGTGTTGTCAGATTTACCAATTTTACCTGTCTCGTCATAATTTTGAGTGGAATACCCTATTTATGAAGTCCAACGTAGAAGTTGTATGGCAATGTGAAAGTCATTTAGCTTTGTTTTTTTAAATGTAACACCCTGTGTGTTTTATTTTAAATCAAAGTTCCTACTAATACCGTATCTCGCCTTGTAATATTTTTTTTAGCGTTTGCAACTTTGCCAAGTTATAAATTATTTTTCCAAAATTTCAAACAAACATATTCCCGATTTTTATTAATAGAATGCACTGTATATTTTATTTAACATAGAAGTACTCCCTAGTAATGGTTTACGGCGTGACCAAGTTTTAAGTGGTGTCCCTAAAAAAATAAAACTGTTTTCCTTGCTCATACTATCTATTTCGAATATCAGGTCAGTAAAAGGTACAGGAACGCTTAAATATCTCCAAAACTTGCACAGCTGGAACGATAAAATAAGTACCTGCAAGTTTTCGTGCAGAATTCAAAAATTCTAACAGCAGTGTTGCCAGATTTACCACTTTTAGGTACGTTACAAGTCATAGTTTTGTTATGTTAAATAGAATCCTCTTACTTATTTTTATTGCAATGAATTGCGCATGTAGAATTTAGCAAGATCTCACAATTTCAAAATTTTGTTTCTATTAATTACTGAGATACGGCAACACCGCTTTTTCAGTAAACAGTACCCGAACACTTTAATATTCCCAAAACTACCACAGCTGGAATGGTGAAATTCAATACTTGGGGGCTTCTGAACATACAGTATTCAAAAATGCTAACATGGGTGTTGTCAGATTTACCAATTTTACCTGTCTCGTCATAATTTTGAGTGGAATACCCTATTTATGAAGTCCAACGTAGAAGTGGTAAATCTGGCAACACTGATGTTAGAATTTTTTTATTTTGCATGTTGCAAAACTCTCCGGTATTGGTGTTTTTCGTTTCAGCTGTGGCAGTGTGGAGGTATTAAAGCGTTCCCGTACTGTTTACTGATACAGCAGTGATGCCGTATCTCAGTAATTAGTAAAAAAAATTGAAATTGTGAGGCCTTACTAAATCCAACGTGGACTATTCATTGAAATAAAAATAAGTAGAGCATTCTGTTTAAAATAACAAAATTATGACGTGTAACATAAAAGTAGTCAGTCTGGCAACATTGCTGTTAGAGTTTTTGAATTCTGCATACATATCCGAAAACGCATAGGTATTGAATTTTAACCTTCCACCTGTGCAAGTTGTGGAGATATTTAAGCGTTCTTGTACCTTTTACTAACCCTGTATTCTAAATAGATAGTATGACCACTTAAAACTTGCTCACGCCGTAAACCATTACTAGGGAGTACTTCTATAGGCCTTTACGGAAACACTGATCTGGATCCGGATAGATCAGTTATATGTCAAACGGCTGTCAAGTGGGATTTATGATTCCATTAATTTAACGGACATCGAACAACGAAAAATAAAAAACAGATCGTAAAGTAAAGCAGCTACTGATCTGAATCATCCGATCGCAATCACTTACTGTACAAGAGTGAACTATCCTCTTTCTGGCCTATCCCAGATCACTTTCCGAACGTCAGGATCAGTGATCCAACTGATCGGGTTAACCCGATCACAGTTTCCGTAAAGGCCTTATGTTAAATAAAATATACAGTGTGTTCGATCCATGAAAATCGGAAATATGTTTGTTTGAAATTTGGAAAAATAATTTATAACTTGGCAACGTCGCAAACGCGAAAAAAAAATTACAAGGCGAGATAGGGTATTAGTAGAGACTCCGATTTAAAATACAACCATACGGTGTTACATTCAAAAAACACTACCAAAATAATAACTATAGGGGTACATGTCATAATCAGTGTAGTGGTACCATCTTGTAAGTACCTCTAGCTCTTGAATTAATCACTTTAGACCCCAAGTGTGTTAGCTTGTTGGAATTGATTTATCGGGAGGAACACAAAAAGTCCCAAATATACAGGGTGTCCCATTACAAATTTGAATCTGACGTCACGTGATCAAAAACAAATACCTCATTGGGTGACACAATAATAGGAACAGATACTACATTTGCTCTAATTTACACCCCCAAAATTATAATTCGCTACTACTGCCAGTTCCCATATATTGCTTGTCTTAATCTTCGTGGGACACCCTGTATATCAGCTGTTTACATTTCTTTCAGGTCTCAATCAGTGTCGACACTTCTATAGTGCGGTTACGGTATTATGTAGACCTGAGCAATGATACAACCGTAATTATATATACAAAATATACATTATAACAATTCAGAAAGTGATAAGGAGATCAAAATAATCGAAAATACCAATTTGCAATAAATAAAAACAAAATAAAGTGATCTACATCTGATTATACAATTTTGACTATACTAACGAACGTGTCAGCTTTATCGCCAGGGTAATAAAACATGCCTAAAGGCCATAGGCGTAGTTGTCCCTGAATCTGGGGGGGGCTTAAGTCCCTGGATCTGGGGACTGCCCAAGATACATTAAACTTAACAAAACGAATTATTTTTGGATTTTTGGGGGGCTAATTTCATTCCTGGAGGGGCCTAGCCCCGCAAGCCCCCACCTAACTACGCCTATGCTAAAGGCAAACAGTCACCCCACTCGTCGGGCTTCTTTGATCCTTTGTAGTTTCGGCACTCGGTGGGAAGGCAGAAATGTAAACTGCTCTTATATTTTTGACGCGTACAATACTACAAAATCTCGCAAGCGACGCCATCGGAATAACACGTGTTGACGATTCGGGATCTACTGATCATGCGCAGTGGATGGTAAAATTTGAGAAATTCATCGCAATTCATGACAATTCTAGACAATTCCTATTGAATTCGACACAATTCATGGTAATTCTGGCAATTCATGGCAATTCATGGTAATTCATGAAATTCACAACAATTCTTGTCAAATTCAAGGCAATTCATGACAATTCATGCCAATTCATGCCAATTCCTGTAACTTGTACACCACAATTCACGACCGGTTCACCCCTCGGATCTTCCTTAAAGGCGTGTTTTTTAGTTTTTTTAAACTACATATATTTATTAGTATGAATATTTGTATTGTTTAGGTTTTTTTTCTGTGTACTTTTTTATCATCGGCGTAACTATTTCCAAGAGATGTTTATCTGTTTATCAATAAATCGTTTATTATTATGCATTTCTTATGTAACAAGTATTGAGGGGCTGTGCCAAGTCAACATCTGACCTCTTACTATTCTGAATTCAGGAAGGACCGTACAATGCTGCAGGTCTTGAGGATTACGGACTTTTGGAAGGTTTTACGTAACTTTTCATCCAGGCCCAATTGTTGCAAGTGTGGTGCAAATGCATTTGGAGTAAGGCCTGAGACCGACATTATGAGGGGGTTAATAACAACTTTGTTTTGTCTCCAGAGTCGTTTTATTTCTATAGCGAGATCGGTGTATTTAGATATCTTCCCAGCGTAGTTGTTTTGGATGTTCATATCATTGGGAATATCTATTGAATAGGTCACTTTGTCTGTCTTTGACTGGAAAACTACATCTGGTCTATTTGCTGGGATGGTTTTGTCTGTATGTATTTCAATGTCCCATTGATTGTTCTCGAGTACTGAGGTCGGTGTGTAGTTAGTTTATTAATATTATCATTATTATATGTTTAGAATAGTTTTCTGCGATATTTTTAACCCCGTCAGATAGGTATTTGATATAGTTGTTTCGAACACGACAGTTAAATGGATTAAAAGACGTCATAACATAAAATCGCATGTTTTTGTAGTAAGCACTCTTTAAGAATATATCGCTTGATCTGTACAAGTTTCGTTATCGTTTTGGCACTTCAAATAATGCACGAATATACTTGTTAACATATAATTCGACCTTGGAATTTAGCGATTGTTTGAACTGTGCATTTTTATCGTCATTGTATAACAATTGATACTTAGTAATACTGCGGTACTATAAGAGCATAGTTTAATATCCAGTCCTGACCAGATTTCTACCATAGTTGGTTGAAATTACTAACATTCACATTATGCAATGATTGTAAATTCTATCAAATATATTATCAAAATAAACTCACTAAGTTTATATTTAAAAGTTTTGTATATACATTTATAGTTAGTTATATTTCTAGTTTCATATATACAATTTATAATTTTTTATTTTACTTTTTGTTTGTTTCGTATTTTTCATTATTATATAAACACAATTTTCAATTCATTTTCATTTGATGATGGGTTAGATAGAATAAACCTCGGAATAAACCGAAATGTTGTGAAGAAAAATGTTGGTTTTAATATTTGACTGAAATTAGCGCTTAGACTCTGCAATTCATCTTCTGAGTTGCATACGGAATTGAGTCCATCTTCTTTTTGTGAATTTATCAGTTAACAGTCAAGCTTGAGATGTTCTTTTACTGACAAAGCCAGTTCATGATTATTTAGTTCGCGTATAGTTTCAGCACTTCATCTTCAGACTTGTTGACGCAACTGAGTCCATCGACTTGACTCATTTTTCTGCGAATTTATCGGTTATAGGCACACAGTCAAGCTTGAGATGTTCCTGGCATGATTTTTAAATTCGCGTTTAGATTCTGCAACTCATCTTCTGTGTTGCATACGGAACTGAGTCCACCAACTTGATTATTTTTTTTGCAAATTTATCGGTTGAGCGACATAAACAGTTGAGCTTGAGATGTTCGTTTACTCACAACGTCAAATCATGATTTTTCAAATTCGCATATATACAATCTTCAGAGTTTCTTACGACTGAGTCCATCAACTTGATACGGCTTTGTAATAATTTATTGGTCGAAGCACACAAAGAGTAGGGCTTTAAGATGTTCCTTTACCGGCAAAACCAGTTCATGACTGTTAAATTCAGGTATAAAATTCAGCAATTAATTCATCTTCAGAGTAGCATACGTAACTGAGTCCATCAACTTATTTTCTTTTTTTTGCGAATTTATCGGTTGATGTACAGAAACCGTCAGGTATGAGGTGTTCCTTTACTTGTAAAGCCATTTCATCATTTTAAAATTCACGTATACGGATACAGAAATTCATCTATAGTGTAGCCTACGTGACTGAGTCCATCAACTTGATACCCTTTTTAAGAATTTATTCGTCAAAGCACACAAAAAGTAGGATGTTAAGATGTTCCTTTACTGGCAAAACTAGTTCATGATTGTCAAATTCACGTATAGATTCAGCAATTCATCTTCAAAGTTGCATACGTAACTGAGTCCATCAACTTGATCTCTTTTTTTGCGAATTTATCGGTTGAGGTACAAAAACCGTCAGGTATGAGGTGTTTCTTTGCTTGTAAAGCCATTTAATCATTTTTAACTTCACGTATACGGATACAGAAACTCATCTTACACATCTTACTTACGCGACTGAGTCCATCAACTTGATTCCTTTTTTTGTGAATTTATCGGTTGAGGTACAGAAACCGTCAGGTATGAGGTGTTTCTTTGCTTGTAAAGCCATTTAATCATTTTTAAATTCACGTATACGGATACAGAAACTCATCTTACTTACGCGACTGAGTCCATCAACTTGATTCCTTTTTTTGTGAATTTATCGGTTGAGGCACACAGTTCAGTCTAAGATATTCCTTTACTAGCAATGCCAGGAAATGGTTTTTAAATTTGCGTATAGGTTCCACCAATTTTCTTGAAACTGAGTGCATCAACTTGATTTTTTTCTGGATTTATCAAAACAGTCAGGTTTGAGGTATCCTTCACTTTAATAAAGTAAAGCCAGATGATGATTTTCAAATTCGCGCCCTTCAGAATCATATTAGAACTGGCGATTGGAACAAACCTTACCTTACCAGTGTGTTCCTGTAAACAAACAAAGCACCAGTTGCAAAAAAAACCTCGTCAATCACAGGTGGCGTAGGTTTTTATATGTCGCGTCGTTTTGAGCAAGTTTTGAGGTAGTTTCGGGAGAAAGGTTAGAAGATCCTCACGTGTACTTTTTGCATTTAATAGTAATACCCGGTTTCACCCCCCCGCCGTCCAAATAGGGGTTGTGTAGCGTGTCTATCTGTTGCGACGCAATTCCCAAAGGCCTGAAGTGAATTTGGTGTAGTTTTTTTTTGTTTGAAAGATGGCGTGTTCTCGATGATTCGAAATATCATTGGTGGTGTTTCAAATTCAGTGTTGTGCTATAGTGTAGTGTACAGAGCCCGATTAGGATTAAAGCTCGTCGAATCTCCAAGTGGAAGGTAAATCTTTAAAAGTGAGGTTAGCTTTGTTCATTTATTTCGTAATTCTTCGATGTTTCGCAATACCTGCCAGAAAAACATTTCAAGTGCAAAAGGTATTTGCTTATTATGCTGGATGTCCTTAGAACATTTTGTTAAAAATATGTTTAGTGTTTAAAGTGCTGAACCCCTCAGAGCATCTCAACTTCGTCGTAGAGTTTAACTGATTAACTGGATCCATGACTGTATGAAATCAGGTTATGTGAATGATATGCATATCAGTTCTAAGTTTTAACCGACGCGACGCGACGCGACATGGATGATACGTTCGTTCATCGTTTATATTGCGAAGTAGTGGAAAAACCCTGACCGAGCCATACCAAGCTTCAACCGCGCTGTTGCCGGATCTTCAAAAAAATCGTTAAAACTTATGCCGTTGCGTTTTACCCATCAGCAAGCTTATCATCGTGTGATAAAATCTCACGCGACGGAACTGAAAAGGGATTACTAACGTCACGGCTTCTTCCGTACCATTTTAAAATTGAATATTACTTTAAAGTTGAGAGCTAGTTTAGATTTTTTGAGTCCATTCAACGCGGATGTATTTACAGTGAATGGCAATGGATCGGAAAGAAAACCACATAAGTTTGCCTGTCAAATCAATTAAAAAAAGTTTGTTGAAGTTTCGACTGTTTTTTCAGGTTCTTTGAAAGGGAAATTCATAGACAAAATAAATAAATTTCAGTACACAAATAAGAAGTGTATTTTAAATTTGCAGAAAAATCGGAATATCTCGGAAACTGATAAACGTAAAGCAATTTAAAAGCAATTTTTTGGTATAATAAAATATGGTGGGTTACATTTAAAAAAAAAGAGAAAATCTAGTTTCTGAATTTTACCTCACCCTGTATGTGAATATGCATCGGCGATTTTTTTACAGCCTGTGTTAAAACTAGAGGATATTTGTTATCTTATCCTGTAAACAAATAATTTTTGATCCACATTTCACAAAGTAACGGCCATTTTATCATCTGTTAGACCAAATAATAAAGACCTTTATTTAAGAAAATCTAGATCATAAAATGTGTGTTTTCAAACCACGGATTTAATAATACCTTCGGGTTTGAAATTTCAACATGTAAACGTCGTTTCTGTGTGTTTGTAATTTACAATTATATGCTGTTTGTTTCCTGACCTGTAAGTGGAAGACGCCATGACGCCATAGTTTTTTAAAAATTTTAAGGAAAAAAAATTGTGACCATTATTATAGTTGCATTAAGAAGTCGTTTGCACTCAATGGAATTGCTGTTTTTAAATTGGCAAACCTCAACGTTAAAGCCCTGAAGATGGCAATAAGCATTGCCGAAAGCTTGGCTGTTAGCACCAGAGTCTCCTCTATGCTGTGACCCAGTCTCTTTTTTCATAATTTTGGCCACAACCCTATATAAATCAAAATATTTTCTGAGCAAGGAGCATATCCTTGGCTACAACTTTTATATACAACTTTTTTCGGACTGTTTTTAGTCTTTTTCGTTTTATTTCCATTAATATAAATTATTTGTGTACCGAAATTAATAATTCTCACGATTTCCAGCTGATAGAAATAATTTTATAAACTTGGATAATTTTTGTAATGAAACAGATTATTAGATAAGAAGAGATCTTTCAACCGAGAGCTAGCTTGTTAGTTTCTGTTGACCCATGTCAAAGGTACAGCCATTTAAATACATCTTGTAAGAAAAAAAAAGGTTTAGCAAAAAAAATCCAAAATTGTCCATTTCACGTGATGGAATATTTTATAGTTTACATTTATTTGCATATTGTTTGAGAAACAGCCTTTTACTTCCCACACCGATAGGATAGATGCTGTGGGGTCGTAGTAGGTAATGTTCTTATAATTTTGAAAATCGTTATACGGGGGGCGGAGTAATTAGCAAAAAACGAAAAATTTCAAATATGCCTCAAACTTCGTTTTTAGGCGTTTTAGGGGTTCCTGATCATTTTCTACTGTTTCTTGGGTGGGGGTGAATTTGGGGTGATTGGGGGGTGGGGGTTGTAATACTGAAAAATTTGCTGTATTCGTAATGGGCTGTCCATTGATATGTGAATGAAAAACCTAGCGGCATGATACACTTTTTTAGGTCGTTGCATGCTTATTATAGAAACCACGGGACTTGGAATTTGTGATGTATACATACGAGTATTGTTTTAGATCGTTCGATATCGCGTAACGCAAAAATTGTTCAATTGGTTTTAATGAAATTTTGACACAGTATTACTTCCGCGGCGAGGATGCAAAACGCGAATGTTTTGGAAAAATAGTGTCAGTGGCGGCGCAGCAATAATAAAAATACTAAAAATATGAAAACAGCTCAAACTTTGTTTTTAAAAGGCTTTTACGGGTTCCTGATCATTTTCAATTTTTTTTGGGTGGGGTGAAATCGGGGCGGTTGGGGGGTGGGGGGTAGTAAAACTGAAAAATTTGTTGTATTCATAATAGTCCGTCTATTGACCTGTAGAAGAAATACCTAGCGGCATATTGCACTTTTTTAAGTCCATCCGAACATTGGCTTGCCTATTACAGAAACCAATTTTGTGATCTGTACATACGAGTTTTGCTTTATTTCGTTCTATGTATGTATATTGCGTAAAGAGATAATTATTGAATTCTTTTAATAAAATTAAAAACCAAAAACATAAAATCAGCTCAAACTTCGTTTTTAGACGGGTTGGAGGCTCTTGATCGTTTGGGATCGTCTATTTCAAGCACGCAGAAAAAAACTGTGGCGCCATAGTTCCTAAGGAGGGAGACGCAAGAACCTATTTACGAAGGTTTTTGTGTTGGATGTTGTTTTTGCGGGCGGATGGGCGATAATTTAGTTGCAAGGGGATTTTAGACTATAGCTTCATCCAATGGGAAATAATACAATGGTATCATCATTATGTGTGGGAAGTACTGAGTCAATCAACTTGACTCCATTTTTGCTGATCGACCGTAAGAACATATAGGAGTATTTTATGGATTTTGCAGCAGTGAAGTTATCGACCGAGCCGGTACTAAAAACTTACCCTGTAGGTTCATAATTACTATTATGACTTTTTTCTCCATATTCTGACATGTCGAATGAAGCTACCCGTTATTATCGGAGACCCATAACCTCAAACACTCGTAGATACGCTGGCAGGTTGGAATGAGAAGTCTGGCAACGTCGCGTGACAGTATTGCGCGACACAGCGCTTGAGTTTATTTACCTAATTTGTTTATTGGACAAGAATGAACGGCGGAGAGAGGAGAGGGAAATAGCGATACGAAAATATTGGCCAGAACCCAGCTACCAGCTACTATCGACCTGTCTACTTGGAATCTATCCGAAAAAACTGTTGCTTTGACGTAAGAAGATATGGTAGGATCGCTTTATACATATGTATACATATATAGACGTATTTCTGGTATTACGGTATGCTGTTATTCAGTTTAACTCGAACTAAACTGCGGATCCAAAACAAAATTGCTTATACTACGTTCCAAAATCCCATCTATCCAGTGAGCAGATGATTTTCCGAGGATAGTCACGTGATTCCAGATGTTAGGGATGTTGGAATATTTATGAAACGGCAAAGATCTTTTTTGACAATTTTGACATATCACATAACTTTTGCTGTTTTCTCAGAGTCAGAGTGTCAGGGTAGTCCTACCTGTTAGAATGTCAATGCATCAAGGGGTTCTAACCTCCTTGCAATGCACACAAATAAAGCAGAATAGGTTATGTTAAGTTATCAGCTGTCAAGTGAAACATATCCCTTGACAGTCTTGACACAAAGGTCGCTAAAATCTCAATTTGATTTCCGAGCAAAACGATGACATCCATAGGCTCGGAAATGCAATAATGGAACACAGATTTTTGTTGACAGTTTGATGTTGAGTGAATACTGAAACGCTACAGAGCAAATCGAGATCTTTGATGGGATTTTGGAACGTAGTATTAGAAAACAAGAAGCTTAGAGGATACTATAATTAATAGTTGAAAACCTATAAACATGCGAGGGTGCGAGACAGCTGTTTCACGCTTATTAGCGATCATCAGTGCGCCATATATCGACTGACGGAGATAGAGAGCATCAGCATTTTCATGTCTATCAGACATGTGAAGCATGTGAGAGTAACGGCAAACCAAGGAAGTTGCTGCTACTTCACTTTATTTATTTTGAACTCTCTAGATATTATTCTTATCAAATAAAGTTTTTTTACTTTCTTGTTCCATCTCCTATAACATCGTGCCTTTTGGTTTTTCAAAATCATTATTTATTTTTGCTTTTTTAGTCTTTAAACAAAATTAAATTTACAAATCCTCAAGAAGAAAAGTAGATCCGCACATCTGTCAGAAATTATGAATGCGCTAGGCTGACACGAATTTGAAAAATGTTGAAAGTGTGTTTTTTAACTTTTGCTTTTGATCAAGGTCATGGTCAAAGTCACCATTAGATGTCCCCTTTGAATCCCCCAACTTTCACCCGAAAAATCTTTTTCTAATGTTAATATTTTTAGTTATTTGGGTAGGGCGATTAAAATAGCAGGGCACTATGTAATAAATAAAGTTCAATCAGTTTAATTCTTTGTAATTTGTCAATAACTTTTGTATGCCTCGGAAACTTGGACTGTTCAAAAGGCAGATCGATCTCGCATAGATGCTTTTGAAATGTGGACGTGGAGGAGAATGTTGAGAGTTCCTCATACCGCCCATCGAACTAACGTTTCTATACTGGATGATCTCGGTAATCCAAAGAGACTATCCTCCATTGTGGCGACGAGAATGCTTACATTCTTCGGACACATTCACAGAAGCGATAATATGGAGAAACTAGTAGTTCAGGGTCACGCTCCTCTACACGCTGGGTGGTTACGACGAAGCCGAGGACGAAACAGTTGCTGGATATGAGTATCAAGAGCGCCACTGAACTGACAGTAAATAGCGAACGATGGCGAGCTACAGTTCTCAAAACTATTGATAATATTCCTGTGGGCAATACTCTAGCTCCGACTTAATGCATTTTACGAGTTCGCAACATGTCTGTTAAGACATTGTGACTGATGATGATGATGAATTTACATTGAATTCTACAGTCTCATGCCGTGAGTATTAAGTACTAAATATAATGACACAACAAACTAAACTGAATCCTTTTTTCCCAAAACACGCCCCCTTGAATTTTTGATCCTTATGTTTATGTTTTCAGTGACATCACCAGTGACGTTGTCCTTATAAATAGTTCGCTTTTTGGCAGTTGTTAATGTTGGAAAACGCATAACGCGGTTGTAATCCGACTAAAACAATATATTTTTGCTTACACGAGAAACGAGATATGAAATTATGTAGAAAAGCTGATAAAACAAGTTGCTACAATGTTTGTTTTTGTTATCGTCGCTGCAAATCAAAATGGCTGCTCTTGCAACAAAGCAACGACATGTCTGGTTGGAGCCAGTAGCTTTTTAACGATAACCCGATATAAACTACTCAACAATTATTGACCTTTGATTATCGGGCTTGAATTCAATCAGAGTCAGTCTTATTTGAGTCAAGACATATATTATTTTTATAATTTTTTTATCTACTTACTTCCATTATTATTACCAAACTACTTTTGAACAGGTTAGGATAAAAAAACAATATATATATGTACCGTATAGAAAATATAGAATAGACAGTAATGCACCTGATTCTTTAGGGCTAAAATTATATAATGCACTACCTACAAGTTGCAAATCTAGTCGTTATCTGAATCTGTTTGTGAAATATTTGAACACTTTTTTATTAGAACATTGTTTTTATACTACTGAGGAATTTTTGGACCGGTGTTGGAAATCGTGAAGTTTGTGGAAAAAATCTTAACAACCGTCATTGTGTTTGACATAAACGTCTGACATTATTGATAGTAGTATTTTATATTTGTGCAACTGTAAGGCTGATTTGGCCATTAAACTTGTTGTTAAACTTTGGACGAGAGAGCATTTTTTCTTCTGGGACAACTACTCACAATACAGTCCACTCACAAGAAAGGAAGACACACTCCCTAAAGCTGGTTCGGCAAACATCGCAAAACACTTAACAACCGGTGACATTTAAATAGTCCATATTACTAATTTCGTTGTATTGTTTGTTTTACTGTTTCATTGTTTAGTCCACTTTTTTATGACTACTCTAAAACGATTTGTGAAAGCTCGCCATGGTTCGCGATTTACTATCAGTTCGTCCAAATTTTACGTTCGAAATCATCAAAAAATTTTACAAGAATTTATGCTGCTGCTGACAATAGATCCATAGAAGGTCAAGAAGAATGAGAAGTAAATCGTTAAAAGGTGAACAAATCTAACAGTCCAAAGGAGAAGCAGCGATGAAATTAGGTTAGCAAAATTTTAGTGTATATTTCAACGCCGATATCTCACACAAGGCCTAGCCTTCGAGGTGGCAATATTTGTATTGTACAGTACAAATAAATGAAAAATGAAAAAAAAAAATTAATACTCATATCTGTAGGGGAACGGCCACGGCGCCGCCCACTCGGGGCGTGACCCTGAACTACAAGTTTCTCCATATTATCGCATCTGTGAATATTTCCGAAGAATGTAAGCATTCTTGTCGACACAATGGAGGATAGTCTCCTTGGATTATCGAGCTCATCCAGTATGGAGACGTTAGTTCGATGAGCGGTATAAGAAACTCTCAGCATTTTCCTCCACGTCCACATTTCAAAAGCATCTACACACAGAAAAATCTGTCGTTTTGTCAAAGACTTACGCTTGGATTCAATGGGACGTTACACTCAGCATTCCTCATATACAGCGACGTTTTCTCCAATGGGAAGTGTATAGTTGGTAGCGAATTATATCGTATTGTCGATTCAACTAAAAGATGTCATTGGATTCCAATGAATGATTCAATCGCAGCCTGTCGTTGAATCGAATCTGTGTTTGGTAATTGATTCTAAACTACTTTCTTTTCCTTGGACCAATAGATTTTTATAGCGAGGACAGCTGATTGATTCGTTTGGATGTTTAATGGTGTGATTTTGTGTGAAGTTATAAGGAGCATGATATAAGAATCAGACATAAGCCTGCACCAGTTGTTGCATTATTACCTGAAATATAACTGTCTGACTAATCTAAATACCTACATTCAAATGTGGGTGTTAGCTCTTCTAAGTCCCAATTTCTCAGTAGGTCCTCCATTTAATATATAAGTGGCATTTAAATCACACAATTGCTGATGCAATACGCAAAACGACGAGATGACACAACACGGCTAACACCGAAACAACACAACGAAACAACTTCGTCCATGTTGACGAGTTCGCGGCGATAGTAGCACTGAGATCATCCCACTGTTCTTTATTCTTACCTTCATTGAATCGGGATATCAGTCCCGCCGAATACTGATTATAGTTCAGCGAACGACAAGGGCCATTGAAACATAATTATTTTTTATCAGATGAATTATCACGAACTGCTGTTGCAGTAATAATTTTTGTACATTGAATAGATTGTGTGCTTTGCTTAAATGAAACATAGGGTAGATTTAGGAAACAAAAGGATGTTTTGATTGCATTATATGTCAGTACTGGTAATAGAAGGATAATACATATCGTTATTATAAGGAATATAAAATTATTTTGAATTTATTGGCATACCTGTGATTACTTCTAATATAAGGATTGAATTCTTTCAATGACATGGATTTCAAACAACTGTAAATATATTTAAAGTGATGGAAAAACATACAAATACTAACAATTAATTGGAAATGCAACAGTATTTTTTCTGTGTATGCGAGCTCGAGGCATACAAAAATATGGAGAACACAAGAGACTGAATCAGCGGCATTTTGGTAGCTTGAGTGATGTTATTGTCACGCCATATTTTAGTGAGCTTCAGAGAGGTGTCTGAAACCCCATAGTATTTTGTGTGTAATATGGAAGTCAGATATATAAGAGTTGTTTACATTTCTTTCAGGTCTCAATCAGTGTCGACACTTCTATAGTGCAGTTACGATATTATGTAGACCTGAGTAATGATAAAACCGTAATTATCTATACAAAATATATATTATAATAATTCAGAAAGTGATAGGAGATCAAAATAATCGAAAATACCAATTTGCAATAAATAAAAAGAAAGTAAATTGATGTATTTATTGTATATTAACATCTTATTATACACAGACATATACAATTTTTGACTACACTAACGACCGTGCCAGCTTTATCGCCAGGGCAATAAAACATGCCGAAAACGGTCACCCCAGTCGTCGGGCTTCTTTTCAAGGATTAAGGGATCCTTTGTAGTGTCGGCACTCGGTAGGAGGACAAAAAATGTAAACAGCTCTTATATTTCTGACGCGTATTATACTTGAATGCACTTAGAATTTATTGTCTAGTCATTGAGATCATTCAATCCACAGCATCCATAAGCATGTACGAGTTTAAAAATATTCCTGGTTTGATGTTTGGTATCAGCAATGTTTACTTATCATTAATATTGTTTGATAAAAACTTTTAAATACAGACAGTTACGAAACGAGAGTGTTTGTGCTCGAAATCATTGGCGTAGTAGATTATTACATTTTTTACGGATTGATAAAGTTAAAAATATTAACGAAGTCACGTAAACAGGATTTCACAAATCGCTCGAAAAATAAGCGTCATGTGCAAGTGTAAAAAAAGTGGATGGATGAATCACATTTATATATACAGGGTGGGCCAAGAATGAGCGGACGGAAGATTGTGGGATAACTGAAACATATTTCAGGAATCATGGTATTGACCTTTGAGGACTATAACACAAAAATATTTTCACTTAAATTTTGACGTTTATACAGGGTGATTCATATCAAACTTACATTTTTTTGAATGGAACCCCCTATATATTATTGCATATTTGGATTCCTTGGTGAATTATAGTGTGACTTTATGTATCATACATGGAACTTTAAACGAACCGTTTGGGTGCAAATCGCAATTTTTGGTATTTAAATAGGTATCAGAAAAAAATTGAATATAGCAGCGATTACAAAACGTAGAAGGCCGTGACTTTGCAGTACGACTAAGCATGAAACGCGTCACCATAGGTCAGACGGTTAAATTTGAATTGTTTTTGTAGTTGGAGAAATCAGTAGATTAGTGAAGGAAACTTCAATCGCAGATAACTTAATTTTTTCAAATGGGAATGCCTATTTTGGTTTACAGAATCAAATGTAAAATTCGATTACCTTTCTAACGATACGGGATTCTTAATATATCAATCTTTTTTCGTTTTCATTTTATTTTTAAATTTTCAGTCAAATCGGTGTTTTTCTATTTTTCTACGTGTAAGCAACCTAGCAGGATGGCAACATTGAAACACAGTGAAAAATATTCAATTGGTTGACGAGATACTCTTTTTCAAATAATTGTAGATTTATTCACATTTATCGGCTATTTCACCTTGAAAAACTTATCGTAAGCGTCAAAAATATTTGTTTATATCTGATATGTCTGCGAGTAGGTAAGCTGTATAGTGCTGGCATGGAATGAAGTAATACTGTTCTATACAGGGTGGTCATTAAACATTTCCCACCATGGAATCGAACACCGCTGATTAAAGAAGAAACGCCAAGACTCGTCAAAAGACTTGTCAATGGGGACAACTTTTTAACCAAAAACGGCTTGCACCTCTCCCCCCATGGTTATTCTCTTAAAAATTTTAAGTGACAAGGTGTATGGAGTGATGGCTTGTTTCAAAGGTATGTAGAAGTCTTTTATTTTGACGTTTGATTTTTTAAAATCGGTCTATCCGTTCCCGAGAAAATTAGAAAAATATTTATACGTATAAAATCATTTATTTCGTAATTTAGATGTAATAATTTAATCATATTATCAGATTTTAAGATAAACTTCGAAAATCAGGATAGTAATATCAATAACAATACAAATATCCCGAGAAATATCCAAAACACCTACACTGGGAAGATATCTCAATACACTGACCTTGCAATGTAAATAAAACGACACTGGAAGCAAAACAAAGTTACTATTGTCCCTCTAATAATGTCGGTCTCTGGCCTTACACCAAACACATTTACACTACACCTACAACAGTTAGGCCTGGACGAAAGGTTATACAAAATATTCCAAAAGTCTGTAATCCTGAAGACCTGTACGATCCTTCCTAAATTCCGATCAGTAATAGTTCAGGTGTTGACTTGGCACAGCCCGTCAAGACTTGTTGCTACCGCAGTCATGCGAGAGAAGCTTGAAAATATAGGATAATAATAAAACCTCTTTATTTAAATAATAATAATAATAAAAAAGGGTAAGGGTTATGGGTGTAGATGTACCCGACACCCGTTGTAGAGCTTGCCGACAGGCGCCAGAGACGCTTGTGCATCTCTTGTCGGCGTGTAAGACGTACGCTGGGACGGCTTACGTCCATCGGCACAACGCGGCTCTACGAGTGCTCTACTATCATTTAAGGCACTCATACGGTATCGATGAGATACCGCACCGGTGCTGCCATACGCGTTGTGGAGAACGAGAGATGCCGGATTTGCTGGAACTACTCGTTCCCCACGCTCGAGCTTGTACAGGCAAACAAGCCCGACATAGTCCTTCTCGACCACCAACAGAAGACGATGTTCGTTATTGAGTTTTCGGCGCCTGCCGAGGTGAACATCGCCTCTAAGGAGGAGGAAAAGCGGACCAAATATCAGGAGTTGCTCGGACAACTTTGCAGGCTCTGGCCAGATTACACTGTAAGTCTGCTGGTTATGGTCAATGGATCCCTAGGTGGAATGAGGAATACGTTGCTCTCTGCACTGCGCAAAATACCGGTGTGCCGCGCGGCGGCGCACATCTTAGCCGCCAGAATGCAGAAGGCAGTCATCCTTGGGGTCCCTTCGTCTACTTAGGGCGCACGATTCGCGGACCCAGTGATTGCTCACCTCACGGTGTGAGGAGTAGTCATTGGGTAATGGAACAGCAGCTCGGTGTGTCGGAGCCCGGGCTGCACTTTTTTGTTTTTTTTTTATGCAATAAGTCCATAATTGATTTTTGAGAGCACTAAACATTCACACAGACTCTTTTTCAAGCTGTAATTGAGAACACGTCTATTAGCAAATTAAATGTTTAAAATGACAAAACGACTCCTAGACAATTAGGTATTTTTTCATAGGCGAGCAGATTTTTAGCCATACATGGATGTTCAGTTCTCTCTATTTTTCAGTCTGTTATTAAGGTAGAAGCATGATGCTTAGAATGAATGTTTTGACCGGTGCGTGCCATATCAGGGTTTCTTTATCAGCGGAACTGGAGAGTGAGCGAGATACTGAATCTGTGCGCAAGATAGTGTCTACTGCGTGCAAGTTTTATGGTTCGGCGGTCCGTGAAGATGAATGGCGCAACTGTGATTACTGTTAACTCGGGAAAAACCAGCCTTCATCGGTTGAAACGCTACTACGCTTTAGTACGGTCGATAAGAATCTTTTCGTCTTAATTTTCCTTCCATACCACTATATTTTATTGCTAATTTGCTATACGTTAAAAACGATTTTAGTTCCCATCTCTTCCCAAGAAAATAGGGATAAGCTGAGTAACTTGATGAGAATACTTACGTCAGGTCACCCACATCTATATTTTCGCCACCAGTAAAGATACAGTGATAAACCCAACGCAATGTTTTATTGTTCAATTATTTTATTTATTTAGTGGTGCATCTTTACAAACATGTTACAGGTAGTTACAAGTAGAGACTTTACAGTATGGAGACTCACACAAAACTAAAAAAAAGTAGTCATGTTTAAGCAGTTGACCTACCAACTGTGAGAAGCTATCATTAAATACGCGTAGGTATATCAAATGGGTTTTGTCTATTTAAGATATAACACTGCTTCATCATTCTATTTAGAGGAGATAATTTATACATGGCTAGTTCTGAAAATATCTATTACTATACAACAATAGTAACTTTAAAATCAATGGATTTATTTAGATTACAATGGTTACACTTTGTATTATTGACTACATGGAACATTAATATCACACTATACATTAAAGGCCCTGTCAAACAGAGGGCGTTCTAGAACGCGGCGTTACGGCGTTCTAGAGTGCACTCTGTTTGACCAGGTTTAAGTTCATCTATGTTTGAATCACTAGATGTCGTGACAAAAATTGGCGTAACGCTTTTGCTCAACCCGTCAAACAGGCCTGTTTGGCACAAACAACGAAATGCGGTAACGCGGCCCTCTGTTTGACCGGGCCTTAAATGTATCTAACATGGAATCATATTAGACCATAAATGGGTGTGTCCCATTGACTTCAACATAGAGAAAACGTTCCTGAACCTTTTTTATTTGGTTTATATGACACTGGACTGAGGGTATCCAAATCACTAGAACGTTGTGACTTGTACGAATGTTTCAACCCGGACTTTTTTCTCGGACATTTTTGACATTTTACAAGATACAACCAAGGATCTACATATATGCCTTGGTTACAATATGTATACGGATTGTTGATTTTTAGGTTGGAGTGATAAAGGACTCCTCTAGGTCTAGGTCCTTTACTGCATTTACTAAGTCAACAGCTTATTATTAACATTATAATCAAATTATAGACAGGGTGTTAATTAAGTATGTTAACAAACTTTAACCACGAATAGTACTCCGAAACCCTTGTGGGGGCGGGTTAGAATATCTCCCATCGTATATCCTGCGTATCGTAAAAGGCGACTAAAAGGAACACCGAACTACTGTCGGTATAACCAGTAACCTCTTCTCAACCAACAGCTTCGGGTGGACGAGTTGAGAAGAGTCAGGACACCTTCTTGTCCTTGGGGTGAGAAATTGCCCCTAAAGGCGGATGAACCAGTAGATACCATGTGGTCAATGGCATGAGGATGCAGAAAACCAATGGGAAACTACTGCATTAAAGATTTTAAAGATATCCCAAGAGAAACTCGTAAAATGCGTAAATGCATTTTACGAGTTCACAACATGTCCGTTAAGACATTGTGACTATGATGATGATGAGTACTCCAAAAAATAGAAAGAAAATGTCATATGAACATGGGTCCGGGAATGCTTCCTAAGGGAGCTACGCTCCTTTGCATGGGGCACCCTGAAGCCGGTTTTCCCTCGATATTCTCGAAACCATTCATAACAAAATTACGAAATTAGGTACGATGGGTAAACTTTTGACGCTGAATCTGATTCTGAATTCAGAATTTCATAATTTTAATCAGAGGTGTATCATAAGGGAGGAGTTAAGGTAAAAATAACCCCATTTTCTAAATGGTAATTTTTTTGACATTTTGATTTTAGAATATGGTATTTCAGAGATTTCTACGTCAAAATGGTCTCTTGGTACATCTCGATAGGGGTAACCGTTTTCGAGAAAAATGCATTTATTTATTTACAATAGCCTGCATCGATTCAATAATTTGCATTTGCATAATTAACACCCTGTATAGGTAGATATTTTGAAAATAGACATTGCAGAACATTTTCTCAAATTTAGATAATATTTGTTGTTTTAAATCATTCACCAACACATTCATCACCAATCACATTCAATCTTCAGCTGTAGACACTACTTTAAACAATTTAAGCAATTTCAAGCAATCAGACAAGTATTCATAAAAAGAGAAAAGAGAATATGTCCAAGTATGCTGCATTGAGGTGGCAATATAGGCGATTGGGAAATAGGCATTCGTCATGTAGACATTATAAAACGCCCAAGGAAAGTATTGCCTCCAATTCAAAATGTTTCGCGACTACGATACTTCCACCGCCTATTCTCCTGGGAAGTAAAAAAGGGTTCTTCTCGACCGTACTAGTCCAAGTATGCTGCCCTGGGATGGCAATATAGGCGATTGGGACATAGGCATTCGTCATGTAGACATTATAAAACGCCCAAGGAAAGTATTGCCTCCAATTCAAAATGTTTCGCGACTACGATACTTCCACCGCCTATTCTCCTGGGAAGTAAAAAAGGGTTCTTCTCGACCGTACTAGTCCAAGTATGCTGCCCTGGGATGGCAATATAGGCGATTGGGACATAGGCATTCGTCATGTAGACATTATAAAACGTCAAAAGAAAGTATCGCCTCCAATTCAAAATGTTTCGCGACTACGATACTTCCACCGCCTATTCTCCTGGGAAATAAGAAAGGGTTCTTCTCGACCGTACTAGTCGGTCGTTTCGATTGAGTTGTGGTTTTCTCGCAGGCCGGCGCGTAACGCGACTGTACGAGTATCGACAGCGAAACGGCAACCGCGGCGGCGTTTGCGTTTGGAACTAAACTTGTAGAGAGTCTAAAGATTACACGTGGTAGTCAAGGCTAAACGCAGCCCAGAGGCGTGCGAGAACGGAATCGTAGGCTATAATACAGACAACTGACGGTCGACTTGCTACGGATCCGGTGACAAGGTCGGTCAACTTTTCTACTTCCACTCTGGCTGCTTGTTTAGTTTACACTTTGTACGTTAGAGGTAAATTAACGTTCAACTATATGCACCAGAGCAACTACTGGTGCTCTACAAGGCACAGATCCGACCATCTCTGGGTCTGGAGTATTGCTTCTGGACACTATCCAGAAGAGAGATTAATCAATACGCCTAACCTCACAAAGGACCTCCACAGTCTGCAACATCGAAGAAGGGTAACAACATTTTCTAAATGAAAATTTGGAAAACCTGCTGTAAAATTTAGCAACGGAGTTTTTACGAATAATATGGTTACACTTAGAGGGAGAGAATGCACATTTTAGTATTAGAGGCCGAAACACTTTGGATAAAAGATTTCTTACCAATTGTTTCGTCTACGAGCCACGCCATCTACGATTTTCCAATGGAGAAGTTTCCCAAAAAATAAAATTTGGAAAATCATTATTATCTGATAGTCTATTTCTTCACTTGAAGAATGTCGAAAAAATCATCTGAATATTCCAAAAAAACGGCAGAGTTATTAAATTTTATATTTGCGTAAAGCGACCGCGGCGGTGAATTGTCGTATGACGTCACATCACATGAATCGTTCGCTGCAGCCACAGTCGGGAGCCGGGACTCCGCTATGCATACGCTGCGCTGTACGGTGCCAGTATATTTTTGAAGTATGGAGGAAGGTTACGTTCGTGGTGATTCTAGTAATCTTCCTAAAGTGGATCTCGACATAATTATGAACTACATAACGGAAATCCACACAACTCATTTCCGTCGGTCTATCCGTCTGTCGGTCTGTCTGTACGCGTCTTTCTAGCCACGTAATCTCAGTAACCGCTGCATGGATTTTTATGAAATTTGGGCAGCGATATGCTGTGGGGGTAGTAGTAGGTAATGTGCCTATAAGTTTGAAAATCGGTGCATGGGCGGTGGAGTAATTAGCAACAAACCAAAAATTTTAAATATTCCTCAAACTTTGTTTTTAGGCGTTTTAGAGGTTCCTGATCATTTTCTACTTTTTTTGGGTATAGAGATGATATTGGGGTGGTTGGGGGTGGGGGGTTGTAAAACTGCAAAATTATTGCATTCATAACGGGCCGTCCACTAACCTGTGAAAGAAAGTCCTAGCGTCATAAAGGTGTACTTTTTAGGTGCATCCGAACATTACCTTGGCTATTACGGAAACCAAGGAACTTAGAATTTTCTGATGTATACATACATGCGAGAGTATTGCTTCTGATCGTTCTGTATGGTGTAATTAGGAAACTATTAGATTGATTTCAATTAAATTTTCACACAGTATTACTACCGCTGCGAGGATGGAAAAACTTTATGATTTTTTGAAAACCGTGTCAGCGGCAGCGCAGCTATAATAGAAAAACTAAAGATATAGAAACAGCTCAAACTTCGGATTTCGTGATCATTTTCTACTTTTTTGGGTGGGTGTGAAATTGGGGTAGCTGGGGGGTGGGGGGTCAAAAAACTCAATTTTTGTATTCATAATAGGCTATCCATTGAAATATTTGTTTGGTGTTTTTATGGTGGTGTTAGTACACCTGAGTACAATGCAATATTTATAGTTTCTCGGTCTGCTAGACATATTCTAATAATACGAGTACCAATAAACTGCAGTGTATCGCTCTGTCACCGTCGGCGTCGCCTACCCTACTGAAAACAAGGAATAACAACATGAACGAGGAGGCCGGCGGCGGCGCGGTGGCTTACGGGAGCAGCATCCTCGACAGGGCATACACAGGCTTGCGTTGTGTCGTGTGACGTGTGACGTCACAGCGGCTTCGCGCGGAGGATACGGTAATTCAAATTTTGGAGGACTATAACTTTTCTATTAATGGAGATAATTACAAAATGTTTTCGCCATTATTCTCTAACTCTTTAGAACTATCTGACTAAATAAAATTTGAAAAAATGGAAACTTCCTCATTCCTATGAGCCATTACGGAATCATTACAGAATCGTAAATATCTTGAAAACCATCAGAGATTGAACCACATATCCCCAGATAAAAGTGGAGAATTTAATTTCGCATCCACTGATGTGAAAATTATCATACTATCCTAGTAAAAAAAAAATTATTAACGTTTTAAAACCTTTCAATTTTGAAAATTGCTAGTCTATTGATATAATGTGCTTTGAAATAGTGATCTTGCTGACACACAAGTATGTTGCTTGCTCGTTTTAAAACAGAAAACCGCATCTTTCTGTCGTACTTAGTTTCCGAAATATTAACACTCGTATTAACATTTTTGTAAATTACTAAAAATATCAAATTTTGTAAATATTGCTGAATAACTTTGAAAAAAGGCTTCGTAAACATAAACTGTGGCTAACAAACTGAACCTGAAAATTGGTGCTCAATTCAAAAACGTAATAATATGCAGGGTGATCTATTTAAAATAAGGTCGCTACCCCCTTCCGGTATGTCCGAATGTCCGTCATGTTTGAAATTATTCTCTACAACAACTCTAGACCATTTGAAAAGAAACGTTTTTTATCCAAACCATTTTCTTTTAATTTAAACGGTAAGGTGATTAGAGAGCACTGCGCGCTTATTGGACCACCCTGTATATGTTACATGTAAAAAAGCGATAGACTTCACATTTTTATAAACATTGAGATAGGAACATGAACCCTAAAAATGCTTGGTTTTCAAGATTCAGGGTGTCAAAAGTTTTATTTTTATTTTCGTTTTTGCTCTTATTCTGCAATAAAATGCTATAACGATCAAAAGTTACATATCGGGGGGTTTTTTAAGGCGAGAAATCCAAATTCAACCACGCTTTTGCAATCATAAATAGAGGGGGTCGTTTACGGCATATTGAACTCAGTGAAATAATTATTATGTTTTGAAAAACTGTCTTCCGGTTTGGTGCATCAATGTGAGTGTCAAAAAATCGTTTCCTCAACATCTGTTTTTCATAAACGGTATCTCACATATACAGCATGAAAAACCATGTCAGTAATTTCCGCCGGTGTGTATGTCTGCGTCTATAGCTCGGAAAGTACTGGAGACATGTCTATTGAATTTTGTGCTCACAACTCAGAGTAACAACTGAACATAGAGGTAGTAAACAAACCACTTCAGCATGGCGTGCTCAAAGCCATCATCCTTGGACTTTTCACACTTCAGCCTCCAAACACTGCCAACTAACCTGAAAATTTTTCCAATGCATCCCATGTTACAAACACTGCACTTTTTGAGTCCCATCTCGAAAAACTGTTAAGCTACATTCGAATGCAGCATAGCAAGTCCGTAAAGCTTCACTACAGTTACTAACAAATAGCGAATTCGATTTTACTGACCAAGCATAAAAGACGCTCAAACAACGCAAACGTTTGACGGTCGAGGTTCTACCGTAAATAAGTCGCATGAAAATTATATCGGCGTTGCCAGCTCCTCAAAATTTCTGTAAGACTTCGAAATTTGCGTTTATGATGAAGAAATATGCAGTAACGCAGTAGAGGTCAACATATCTATTGATTTTGCTGTAATAATTCCTGAACCATCAAAATACCGTCATTTTTAACGTAGAATGGAATATTTCTGGATACTATACAATTAAGACGATAGTAAATAATTATGATTGCCGTATCTGGTGGTCAATATGACAACGTAAGAAAAGATGTCGGCCTTATTAGAGTTAGTTGTTTACTACCTCTATGTTCAGTTGTTTTGAGGTTCACAATAAAACGTACAAAAAACATATTATCCTAAATATGATCTGTTTGACTGTACTACGAAATCCAATCATAGTACGCACACGGCGGATTATCATTTATGAGTCTGTCTATTAAATAATTAATTGAAGTGGGCACCTACCTAGTAATTATTCCTGATATAAAAGGTGAATTTGAAACGCGCATTGAATCTCATTACGGCTCGACGATGATGTCGACTGCTTATTAATAGCAAATCAAAGGTTCATCTGCGTTTACATCTACCAAGAAAGTCAGACTCGTTTTTCATATGGAAGCAATATCAGTTTTTTTTTAGCTTCAAAGTCCGAGTGCTTTTTATTTGGACAGTGGCTCAATATACTTGAATGTGGTCGTCTTGGACTCTGAACGAGAAGCGCCTCTTAAGCAGCCCACAGACGCTCAGATGCAAAACTGCACAGTCCTGGCCTGAAGGCCATTGCTCTTTGGCCTGAATGCACCCTCCTTCACAGACGCTCAGGAAACCTTTAGTTCAGTTCAGTTCTAGCAAGCATGGCAGCCAAAGACGGCCTGCGCAGGCGATCGAATGGTTTTTCAATTCCACATCCGGCGGCCTGTACAGTCCGGCAAACCTCCACATACGCTCCGATGGTCCTTGAGGCCAGGGCTGTGCAGTTTTTCCTCTGAGGATTTCCGGGCCGTCTGCGTCTGTGGGCTGCTTTAGCGTACGTGGGTCCCGTTGCCTCTCTTTTTACTTAGGGGTGCAGGGGCAGCAACTGCAGCGTTGCCAGGCATACTGATTTTTCAGTAGATCTACTGCTTTTGGGTCTTTGTCTACTGAATACTGTTTTTACGGTGGAGTCTACTGATTTTTTTTCAAGAAATAATGAGTACTATTGTTTTTGTATTTCAAGAAAATGTATAAGGTATAACAGGTTTGATTTCCAAAGCGATGTTCTGAAAAATGTATCATTGGTTAATCCCTCAGCAGCTTTGGACGGTCAGTATACTTCAGTGATGCCACTTGCCAAACATTTTTCAAATTCAGTCAATCCTAATCAACTTCAATAGCTCGATAATGAGTGGCGACTTCTACGAAATAGTGATTTCACGTGGAATCAAAGCGAAAGTGTGACCGAGTTTTGGATAAAAGTAAAAAACACGTCTCTTTTGGAGATGATAGTGCCATGTTTTTTGTATTATCCGAATT
>CATOUR010000411.1:0-34159 GCA_951848785.1 Callosobruchus maculatus
GGGAAGCATCAAGAGAAAGCGCGGGATAGAACTGCAATCGCGCCGCGTCATAGCCTGCCAGTGCTGCTCGCAGGCGGGACTCAGCAGCCTGAATATCAGGCCGGCGGGCAATCACCCGCAGCGGGGTATGTTGTGCAACTGGAACCTGCTGATTCACATCCAGCACGGTCGCTTCATCCGCGTGCTGTTCTGCCGGTCTGTTGAGCAACAGCGCCAGCGCATTGCGGGCGTTCTGCCGCTGCTGGTTCAGGAGGCGTAATTGATTCTGCCGCGTCAGCACCGCCTGTCGGGATTGCAGTACATCAAGCTGACCGACCTTCCCTGCGTTGAACCATGATACGACCTGCTCAACGGTCTGCTGCGAGATTGCCAGACCGGCACGCTGATTACGGATCTGCTGGTTATAGAGGGCGATACGCCAGTAAAGCTGAGCGGTGGTGCTGATGGTAGAAAGCACCGTTGCATGATAATCCTGCTCGCTCGCCAACGCCTGCCACTCGCTTTGCTCACGAATACGCGCCAGTTTTCCCCACAGATCCAGCTCCCAGGCGATGGAAATACCGCTGCTGTAGCTCTCCTGAGACGCCCCCCCGCTACGTACATTTTTGACGTTACTGGCCGCGCCGCTAATCGTGACGGCAGGCGTCATGTTAGTGTGGGTGAGCCCCGCCGTTACGCGCGCCTGCTGCAACGCGAATCGCCGCCGCAGCCAGATCGTTATTGCTTACCAGCACCTGTTCAATCACCCGCGCTAATCGGGGATCGTCAAAACGCCAGCGGCTTTCAGCATTCTTATCCATTGCCGCAGGCCACTGGGTGGGCAACGACAGCAGCGGGCGCTGGAAGTCGCTGCGGGTTAATGCACCACATCCCGTCAGAAGTAACAGCATCGATAGCATCAGAAGACTTTTCATTCTCGGGCCAGCGCCTCGGTGGGATTGAGGCGGGCCGCGCTGCGCGCCGGAAAATAGCCAAACGTCAGGCCGATCAATGCGGAGAAGCCGCAGGCCAACAGCACCGGGAAAAGAGTAAAAACCATTGGGAACGCGTCGGTCACACAGGCGAAAAGCAGCCCAACTAACCACGATCCGAAAACCCCTGCCAGGCCTCCAAGGGCGCAAATCATCACTGCCTCAATCAGAAACTGGTTGAGGATGTCTGAGGGGCGTGCACCAACAGACAAGCGGATCCCAATCTCGTGTGTCCGTTCCGTCACCGACACCAGCATGATATTCATCACCCCGACGCCGCCCACCAGCAGGGAGATTGCCGCAATCGCGGTTATCAGCAGCGACATAGAGTCAGAGGTTTTCTGCATGGCGTTCGCCAGCCGATCGTCAGTCTGAACAAAGAAATCTTTGCGCCCATGCTCACGCAGCAGATGATGTTCCACACGCCGTGCCGCCTCATGCGGGTCCAGAGGCGGCTGAAAACGCAGAACCAGGGATTCCAGCGGTTTTTCACCCGTAAGCCGCTGCTGCAAGGCAGTATGAGGTACCCATGCGGCCATAAACCCACCCACCACTTTTGGTCCGGGGCGAGATGCAACACCGATCACCCGCCATGGCGCACCGGCAATCTGCACGATCTCGTTGAGCGGATCTTCTCCACCGGGAAACAGCGTATCGCGACCGGTTTCATCGAGGATCAGAACCGGTTCACCTTCAGCAACATCGCGCGCGGTAAAACCGCTACCCTGCACAAACCGCAGACCCTTGCAGGGTGAAAAAGTCCTGCGAAACGCCGGACAGCAAACATTGAGGAGTCTAAGCCCTTGCGAACGGCCAGCATGGTGGTGCTGATGACCGGCGAAACGCCCATAATCCAGGGAAGAGCCTGCAGGCTGCGCACGTCGTCCAGCGACAGCGCGCGCGCCATGTCCGGGCGCGTGTTGCCCCAAACCGGTGCCGGGTCGGATCTCCAGCGTTGTGTTTCCCAGCTTGCCGATCTCATTCATGATCGCCTGCCGGGCGCCTTCGCCTGCCGCCATTGATGACACGACTGACGCAATACCGATGATGATCCCCAGCATAGAGAGAAACGCACGCAACCGGTGCCCGAGCAACGAACGCCAGGCCATGCGGACAGATTCGTGAAGGCGACGATGTAACGACGCGCGCCCGTTATCCTGCTCCGGCAACGGAACAGACGCATGAGCAGCGGTGTGCTGGACGTCGCTGATAAGTCGTCCGTCTCCAATCTCGATAGTGCGCTGTGCCTGCCGGGCGACGTCGCGATCGTGGGTAACGATAATCACCGTATGCCCTGCCCTGTGCAGTTGGTGGAATACCTCCATTAGCGCCTTGCCGCTGAGGCTGTCGAGCGCACCGGTAGGTTCATCCGCCAGGATGACATGCGCGCCGTTAATCAGCGCCCGGCAAACGCTCACTCGCTGCTGCTGACCACCGGAAAGCTGGGCAGGGCGGTGCTGTAGCCGATCTTCCAGCCCAAGCTGACGCGCAAGTCTGTGCGTACGTGCGTGACGTTCCTGTTCAGGCATGGCGGTATACAGCGCAGGGATAGCAATATTTTCTTCCGCCGTCAGATAGGGCATCAGGTGGTACCGCTGGAAAATGAATCCCAGATAGCGACTGCGCAGGTCGGCCAGATGAAGGCTGTCAGCGTTATGTACCGGCGTGCCGTTTATCAGTACCTCGCCCGAGGAAGGCCTGTCCAGACAACCAATAATATTCATCAGCGTGGACTTTCCCGAGCCGGACGCCCCCACGATCGCTACCATCTCCCCGGGATAGATGGTCAGTGAAATATTGTTCAACGCCGCCAGCGTTTGCGTTCCTGCATGAAAGGTACGGCAGACCCGCCGTAGCACGATAATCGGCTCCATCCGCTATCCCCTCACCGTATCCTGCGCCAGCACGACCCGATCGCCCGCCTGTAATCCGTCCAGCACTTCTGCATACTGCCGATCGTTGATACCGATGCGGACCGCGCGGGGTTGCGGTGATCCGTTTTCAAGGATGGTAACGGTGTAACGCCCGGCATCCAGCGCCTGACCTAGCGCGGCAACCGGAACGCGCAGAGCATTTCTGGCCTCGGCAATCTGGATAAATACCTGTGCCGTCATGGCCGTTTTAAGTTCGCGCCCGACGTTAGGCACTTCAAATGTGCCGGTGTAGTAGACCGCCATCGCCTGCTGGTTCCCTCCAGCGCCTCGCTCACCGGAGCCGTCCAGCGTCTCCTGTGGTGCAGGCTGTACAAAACCCATGACGCCGACGTAGCGTTTTTCCGGATTAGCTATTACATAGAAACTTAGCGGCTGGCCGGGGCGTATTTTTTGTACGTCGGCCTCTGAGATGCGCGTTTGTACCTGCATCGTATCGAGGTTCGCCAGTACCAGAATGGTCGGCGCGGTTTGCGAAGAGACAATAGTCTGCCCCTCCCGGGTCACGATGCCCAACACTTCACCGTCAACAGGGGCGACGATGCGGGTATAGCTCAGGTTGGCCTGCGCTGCTTTCACCGCCATTTCAGCCTGTGCAATCTGCGCGTCGCTCACCTCGACCTGCTGCACCTGCACAGCATATTGCGCGTTGGCCTGCTCGAGCTCGCTGCGCACCCCCGAGCCGTCGCGAAGCATCATCCGCTGGCGGTCGCGTTCCTGACGGTAACGCAGCAGCGTGGCCTGCGCCGACAGTTTTTGCGCTCTGGCGCTGGCCAGCTGAGCCCGTGCGTTTTTCAAATCAGACTCCTGCAAAGTCGGATCAATTTCCGCCAGCAGTTGGCCTTTTTTTACCTTTTCTCCCTGGCGAACGTACAGCTTACGCAACTGGCCGTTGACCTGAGCACCGACGTTAACCTGTACCGCCGGTTTCAGGATCCCCGTCACCAGCACGACCTTTTTAATATCGCCGGTGCCGATCGTTTCCAGCGGTAAAGCGTCGTGCGGTGAGGTTGTGTCCATCGTCAGCCAGGCTGCTGACGAAACGGCAAGCACCAGAATGCAGCTCAGCACAACCCAACGATAATCAGGCTTCATCACGGCTCTCCCTCAGGCTGAGCTTGCCTGCGGCCAGCTGATAAATCCTCTGAAAGTTCGTCAGAACCTGCTCGCTATGGGAGACCACGATCAGCGATTTTCCGCTTTTCCGGCAATGCGCGTGGATCGTCGCCATCACAACTGCGGCGGTATCATCGTCAAGATTGGCGGTCGGTTCATCGAGCAATAAAACCGGGCGTGTACTGTACATTGCGCGCGCCAGCAACAGACGCTGGCGCTGGCCGAGCGAAAGCGCCGCGTGACTTTCGCGGATCAGGGCGTCAATCCCCCCCGGTAATGCACGCACCACGTCACCCAGCGCAAGAGAATCAAGCAGGGCTTCAATCCGTGCACGATCGCGTGTCCGGTAGCGCGTGTCGAATAATGTGATGTTTTCACGCACCGAGGTATTAAACAGAATGTCCTCCTGGCTTTGCAGGAAAACATAGTGCGCCAGCTGTGCAGCCGGGAGTGCAGTTCCTGCGGCATAACATTCGCCCGCCTGCGGAGTTAACAGCCCGGCAATCAGCCGCAATAAGGTGCTTTTGCCCGCGCCGGACCCGCCCACGATCGCGATGTGTTCACCTGCCCCTAACGAAAACGAGATGGATGACAGGAGGGGGGGTCGCGGGATCGTAGCCGTAACACCATCCCCTGAAAGCCAAATCCGGTGCCCTTTCTGCAGGTCGCTGTAGCGCCAGAGACGAGCGGGCCTCCTCTTCACGTGGCGCAAACAGGGCATGAGCACGGGTGTCGATCACGTGTAATTGCGATTTCTGAATGATGGCGTAGAAGATCCGCGTCACATATGAGGTGAAGATTTGCCGCAGAAAGCTGTAGGCAAAAAAATCGCCAAGGGAGATCTGTTTGCTGTGGACCATCGGCAGCACCACCAGCATAAACGCCACCATCTCCAGGCTTCCGCTAAGCTGATACAGCCCTTCTTTTACCTGCTGATAAACTTTCTGACGCTGCAGACACGCGTATAAATCGCGGCTCAAAGCGGCAAACTGCCCCTGCCGCTGGCTTTCCAGTGCGGCGGTTTTTACGGTCAGGATGCCCTGTATGGTCTCCATGAAAAAGTCATTCAACGCGGCGCTTTTCAATTGGAGCTGCTGGGTATACCAGCGGTCGCGGATCACGGCCCAGACGCTGATGATCCCCATCACCGTGACACCGATAGCGGAGATCGCCGCCAGTACAGGGGCGATCCAGAACATGATTGCCAGGGCGATCGTGCCGATCACCCAGTCGGAACGCAGCCCGTTATCCAGCTCAATTTTTTGTAGCAGGCCCATCTGCCAGGCAGTGAAACGGCTGAAGATCTCCCCCGGTGCACGTCTTTCAAAAAAACGAAGCGGGTTCTGAAGCAAACGAGAAAACCCAGTGCCGCTGTTAAGCAGTACAAAGCGTTTGATATAACGCTCGCTGAGCACTCGCACGCCCAGCGCCATCAGGGAAGCCGCCACAAACGCCAGCATAAACCCCCCGTACGGAAAGGCGCTGTTTTCTACGCTTGAGAACGCCTGGTTGATGGCGCCACTCACCATCGTTGGCATCAGAAACAGCGTCAACGATACGAGGAAGGTCAATATCATCAGCCGATAAATGCCCGACACCTGCGCCGTCTCCTGAAGGCTCATCGCCCCCGGCACGCTTCGCGTTTTTGTGGGTAACGCAAGATGGGGCTCGGCCGTCTGCTCCTGGCCGCGATCAACGATCAGCGCGTAGCCGCTGATCTCCTGCTTAAGCGCAGCGAAAGGCAGCCACTGTTCGCCTATCGCTGGATTCATTACACAGACATGGCTACCTTTTCGCCATGCGAGCAGGACATAATGGTTCGCGCCATAATGTAAAATAGCGGGCAGCGGCAGATCGCTCAGCTCATCGTGTTCGAATAATACCGGCGTCGTCGTAATACCGAGGCGTGTCAGAATGTTCATCAACGCGTCCAGCGAGGTGCCGTGATCGGATGCCGGAAAAATATCGCGCAGCGTTTCCAGAGAAACCGTTTGTCCTTGCGTTTGTGCCAGCATCGCCACGCATGCCAGCCCGCACTCGTTAGTCTCTTCCTGAAAAATCAGATTCGGGATCGTGGTTGTCATGTTTATCGTTAATGATTAATAAAGTAGAGAGAATGGCTGTGCCACAAAAGCCATTCCTGCGGATGTTCACGCAGGGTTGATTCGATAACCCTGGGCAGAACACCAGCAACGTTTAGACTGCTCACCGGAGGATGAATGTGGATGTGCAGCCTGCTGTCATAACTCAGGTGGTAAAACACCACCTGAGCCGCAACAGCACCAGCAAGGCGCACAACGCCGCTGTGCAGCTTCGCGCTGCGTCCGAATAAACGACACGGCAGTTTCGCCGCCAGACTCCCTTCAGCCTGCAGGGTGTAATCTGGGGAAATATCAGGAAAAATAATCATATTCTGCTGCCCGGTGGCGACTTCAGTGATATGCGCCATCAGGCTACTGGCAAGCGCGTTGTTCTCCTGATGGATAGAGCAGTAGGAGAGCGCAATCCCGCCCAGGGCACGGGCGCGCGCGTTATACAGTTCTGCACTGGAGGAGACCAACGCGCAGGCCTTTCCTGGCGTAACGCTGGCACCGACGATAGCGGCTAATACGTCCGAAACCGTATGGAGCGGAGCCAGAATACAGGGCGTTTTTTGCTGGTGCAGCGGTGCAACCACCGCTTCCAGTTCCGCCGTACACTCACGGATTTGCTGAAGTAGTCCCGCGTTTTGCCCCCAGGTGGCCGCCTCTTCCAGAAGGCGTCGACGCAGCGCAATCCAGGCCACGTCTATCCGGCCGTTTTGACCCGTCAGGCAGCGGTAGTTTTCGTTTGCTACCGCGTTTCGAAGATGAAATAAACGTCCGGTCAATCGCAACGCACAAAGCCCTTTCGCCACGACCAACAGTACGGGAAGAGGTCCGTAGCGCACCATTCTCCGCAGGAGAAATAACGCGGTCCGCGAAAGACTGTGCCGAAGGTCGACAATTCTTTCGGCGCTGTTCTTAAAACCGAACACGGTCCAGAGAATAAAAATTCTGACCACGAAATTATTTATCCTCTTTCAGCAATTTCAGCATACGCTGTGCAAATGTCGGAAACTCGCTATCCTGGGCAACTACATAGCGTTTATTAATTATGAACATCGGCGTAGCGCTGATATTATAGTGCTCGGTAATAGCCGTCATTTCGTTGAGCCGATCTTTTACCGCCTTGCTGTAACGCAGCTTTTTAAATTTACTGACATCGATGTGATTTTTTACCAGCCAGGCGTCGAGATTTTTTTCATTGGTGAGGTCGATGTTTTTCGTGATAATGGCGTTATATGCACTCTCCCGAACAGTCTTTTCTACCCCCATAGCTTCCAGCGTGGCAAAAACAGGCGCCCAGACGGCAAGGCCATTATTATCACCTGCGATATGTATAGCGGTAAATGTGCTGCCCTGCGGTAGAGCCCGTGAAAATTCAGTCAGATTGTCTTCGTTCGCCGCACAATAATGGCAGCCATAAGACATTACTTCGATAATACCGTAGGGTTCTTTTATTGGACTTTTGGCTAGTTGTTCGCTGCTGACTTCCTGAAACGCCTGGGTCTGCGAGTCATCTTTTGCAAAAGAACTAAAGACAAAAATATGGTAATAAAGCACTGTAATCAGCGCTGAAACCATAACCAAAAACAAGGAGTAGGCTATAAGCGTAACGCGTGTAAATTGAGTCACCAGTATATTCTCGTCAGAAGTAAAGAAACCTGGAGGCGGAATCCCCCAGGCCAGAGTCGATTAATAACGGTTCGGGATGCCGCCACATTTGCTGGAATCAGCATCCTGCATAGAGGTGGTACAGCCGTGTTTATCCGTACAGGTGGTTATCTGCTTACAGGAAGTTACGCCACCGATCGTGACGTTCTGATAGGTGATTTCACAGGTTTTACAGGTTCCACCTACAACGTTAGCTGCTTCGACTACTGTCAGTTTTTTCATATTCATTTCCTTACTCAGATTTAATTGAAGTGCCATAATTTGCACCGATAATTCGACAAATCGTTCTGCCGAAAATGTTTCACAGGATCAGGGCATCATGCCTCTGAACGCTGAGAATAAGGCGATGTTGTTTCTGATATTCAATCTTTTCATTAGATGCCGTTTGATATAACTCAGGCGACGGACATCTACATTAATCTCACCGGAGATTTGCGACAGTGACTTTCCTTTAAATAACTCTTCTATTAACCACCACTCATTTCCTGAAATCGTAGGTTCCACGTCCCGGTTAAAGAGTTTTCGTCGCGTATAGTTCACCAGAGAGGGGCTGAAGCAATATCCCTGACACCTGTGTTGCAGAAGTTCCTTAAAATATAACGTTATGCTTTCCATACTTTCGCTTTTTAAGAGCCAATGGGCGGTTGGGAATATGGCATAAAGTGCAAAGAAAATGGGCATATGGTGCTTACCCAATAAAATAACCATTTTTTTATTTTCATGCTGATAGCATTCCTTCATTATTTGCAATGTATGAATCCGTTCTCGCGGCAGGCTATCCACATCACAGAGGATCCATGCGCAACACTCATCATTAACCCGACGCTGAAGCTGAGTGATAAGCTGTTCATAATCATCCGTTACGGTATATAAAGCTTCCGTCGTTTCAGCCAGTAAACTGGTAATAAGTATTCTAATTCCTTGCGAATAAAAGATGTTTTTATCGTAAAGAAAATACTGATGATTCATGTGTCACTATCCTGTTAACGCCGCTACTGATAGTTCAATGTATAATTGGCAGTGGCGGTAAATGGCCCTGCGGTTATCGTTCCATTTGTTAAGGCATCCGGCTCGGCTTCAATAAAAGCCAGAAAGCTCAGCCGTATTAGCGTGTCGTTAAGAGGGGTTGGACGGGTCGCAACGTTCAGACGCACGGGTGTTTCATCGGCTTCCAGCAGCCCAATCCCAACCCCTCCCGCATTCCCGGGGGGGGTTGCGTTGATCGCCAGTCGATCCGCCAGGTTTGCGTTAGCGACGCCACTGAAAGTTACCGTTACCGCGTCAAACACGTTCGGATTACAGTCCTGCAATTGAATGGTGAAGGGTACAGGCGTCGTTTTTCCGCTGCCAGACAACGATTTTGTAGATATTTCACCAAAATCGACCTGCACGCGTTCAGACTCTGGTGCAATACTGCACGGGTAAGCCATGACCACCCCTTTAAAGCTGAGATCGCCACCGGTCAACTCGGCCTTCGCCCAGGCTGGTACTACTGAAACTACCGTCAACAAACAGGCGAGGATAATTGTCCTGCGATGCATATTCCCTCCTTACTGGAATTCAGCCACAACGGTTGCAGACGCGTGAAAATCACCTTCAGGGATCGATGAAGTGACGCTTTTGGCCACCGGAGCGGCAGTGAGGTTCCAGTCGCCCTGGTTGTTGGAAAATCCCGGCACGTTATAGAACGTATTTGGCACCACGGGGTTGCCCTGGGTATCGCGCAGCGCAATACCCAGCTCTGAACGATCGGTTGCTCCCTGCGTACTCAGGTACTTACCGTCTTCAAATGCCGGGTTAGCCTGCTGGATCCCCAACCTGATATTGAGTGCTCCCTGAGAAAAACTGCCGCCCTGGCATTTCACGTGTATCGGTACGTTCTGACTGTAATTGATACCGTTCAGGCGACTACCTGTCCCAGGGATGTTGCCGAAATCAACGACGATAGGCGTGCCCTGATTGACGATGCATTTATCTGGTACGGTGACGACGCCGGAGGCGATGGTAACGCGCGACAGCGGGGTTTGCCCCATCACGCCAGGCCCCAGACGACCGTAAAGTGTCGCAATTTCAGATCCCTGTAAATTCACCCCGTTGATAATGGGCCTGGTGATCATAAAGGTCACCCTTCCCTTCGCGCCGGACGCAAACTGATTGGACAGGACGGTGCTCGGCGGGTTGCAGTAGTTCTGATTGACGTTGTTTGAAACACTGTCGAACGGCACGGTTTTGTACTGTTGCAGGTTACCGCCGATATAGATCTCAATTTTCACGTCCATATACTCATTGAGCTTGAGATAACCCGTCGTCATTCCAGATTGGGTCAGCGTCGCCTTCGATGTGTAATACACTGGCTGGTTAACCATAGGCTGCGTGCAGTAAGCCCGGCCCTGGAACATCCCTGCCAGGTCAAATTCATCCGTAACCACAGCGCCGACCTGATTGTTGGTAATATCCTGATTATTAATATTAATAAGATATTCGTAGGTGCCATTCACCGCCTTAATTTCGCCGTCCACTTCGGACCATGCCGTCCCGGGTGTCCCAAGCGCGCACATCGCCAGTAGGGCTGCATAAGGATAAGAATATTGCATCTTCAGGCTCCTTCCTGATTAACCCTGCTGGGCCGCTGGTAACGCTTTACAGGTATTGCCATCGCAACGATATTTCAGCGCCGGATGCCCGCCATAATCGTTCACAAACATCATGGAAAACTGGCTAACGTTTGGGTCTGTTATCGCAAACTGCTGGCTCGACCTGGGGGCAATCATAATCCCCGGAAACCGCGTGATCTTCTGCCCATCATCTTTGGTCAGGTTAAGGATTGTGACGTAGTAAGGCGTTGGGTTCTGTGCTGTCATCTGACCGGCATTTTTATGAAACACCACCTGATCCTGCCAGATATCTCCCTTCATCTTCGGGATCACCGACGCCGGACGGTAAAACAGCTTAATGCGTGACTGCATAGCCAACTGTAGCGTATTGGGCTTTTCCGGCTTAGGCGGTATCTCCCTGACATTGAGATAGAAAAGGCTCTCTCTGTCCTTTGGCAATTTGTCTATGTCGGCCGTTTTGGTCACGCGCGCGATCCCTTTTTGCCCCCCGTTGATGCGCTGTAACGGCGGTAAAACAATCAGAGGCGAGGTGATCTTGTTGCCCTTTTCATCCTCCACCCACGACTGAGCGAGGAAAGGAATATCCGGACTGGTATTTGAAAGATTGGCACTGGATGATGCATCTTTCTCCGTAATAATAAGGCGAGTCCGATCCAGAGAAACTCCCGCCTGGGCGCAGCCTCCCACCATACTCAAAACACACGCCGCCATCAGATAACCATTCTGTCTTTTCTTGCTCATTTTTGGCCTTTATTACAGTGAGATAACATGTCTACAGGGTTTTACGGCACGGCAATAACGTGTCCGAATGGCCATTGTTTATGCTCGGCGGGATTGTGACCTTGCATTGCTGTTTGCCGCCCCACAGAACGTTCAGGGTTTCATTGGCATTGACGCCGGAAAGCCAGGCCTTACCGTCCTCAAGCACCATCGCGACGCTAACGCCATCGGTGTTGTAAATTTCCGCTCCGAATGGCGGAACGCTGTTGTCCGCAAGCCGTACCGTACCCATCATCTTCATCCCCTTCGCGATGCCGAAAGCCTGATAGCCAATGGCGCCTTCCGTCAGAGTGGTCGTGCTGATGGATTTTGCCGGTTCGATATCGCTGTCCATTGCATCGACATCCACACGTGTATCAAAGCTGTTGTAGCTCACCACGTCCGGTACTACGGCGATACCGAAGCGGTTCGTTCGTGACTTTTCACCGTTAAGCGGCACACCGCTAATGCCGTTGGTATCGACCATGACGCGGGCCGTATTCATCGTTGCCCCGCTGTTATGCATAGCCGCTCCATGGCGGGTTGCCGTAAAACCGCCGCGCAATGTGGTGCTTAGCGCCATGAACTCATTCTGCTGATAGCTGGCATTAGTATTAATTTCAGCCAACTGAGAACGATGCAGGTAATAGCCATCTACGCTGGCGTTGCCGTTCTGGCTGGCTCCCGCGCGAACCCGCCACAGGTTATTGAAGTCGCTGTTATCGGTGTATGAGGCCATCGGGCTGCTCTTACCGTTAGTGGTCTGGATATCCAGCCCCGCCCACGTGTTATCGCCTATCGGCACGGAGAGGGAGAAAGATATCGCGTCATCCTGGCGTCCCTGATAATCGGTACGGTAAGCGGAGAGATTGGCGGTAATACCGCTGATATCACCGATACGGAAGGCGCGGCCCACCGACAGGCCGTAGCGATCCTGGCTGCGTTTATTCCAGTAGTTTTGATGAGTCCAGGTGAGAAAAAGGGTTGTTGCCTTGCCCGCTTCGCCTGCCCAAAATGTTTTACTCCCGGTGAGGGTATAGAGCTCTTTTTCACGTCCTCTTTGGTCATAACCTTCGTAACGCTCATCCAGGTACTGCGCCATCGAACGGAAGTCTTCCTCCGAGAAACGGTAGCCCGCAAAAGTAATCGAGCTGTTGTATTCATCAAAGGTCTTTGCGTAACTGAGCTTGAATGAGGTGCCTTTCAGGCGTTTACCGTCAGGCTGGCGACTCCATGACTCGGTGGCATCGACGGAAATAGCCCCAAAAGCATTCAGATCGCGCCCAATACCCAGCGAGGTCGCCGTGTAGGCTTCGCCCGAAGACTGCAAACCTCCGTACAACGACCAGGCGTTGCTGATCCCCCAGGAGAAATCGCCGGAGAGGAATGATGGCCCCTTCAGGGAGTGGTCGTAACGGGACGGAGTACCGCCAGCGAGGTTGTAACGTACGTAGCCCGGACGGGTGAGATACGGGATGTTGGCAGTGTTCACCTGGAAAAGGGAGACAGAACCATCCTGCTCCTCAACGCGTACGTCGAGCGTTCCGCGTACCGAGCTGCGTAAATCCTGAATATTGAATGGACCAGCGGGCACCGTGGTTTCATAAATCACTCGTCCACTCTGGCTGACAGTCACTTTGGCATTTGAGCGGGCAATGCCGTGGATCTCAGGCGCATAGCCCTGTAGAGCAGGTGGCAACATGCGCTCGTCACTCGCAAGATTGATCCCGGTGAAACGTAAGGTATCAAAAACCTGTGAGTTCAGGTAAATCTCACCCAGCGTCAGTTTCGCCGCCATCAACGGCAGTGGTCGATAAGCGTAGATCTGATTCCAGTCGAAATCGGATTGATGGTCCTGGCTGTAATAGCTGGTCTGGTATTCTCCCCGAACCCGCCAGCCCCCCACATTGGCTCCAGCCTGGCCGTACCCCGATAGTGCACTGTAGCTTTCATGCTCGTTTAACTGACGGGTAAGCTGCCCGTTCAGGCTGTAATCAAAAATCAGACCGGCAATACCTTCATCCCAGCGTTCAGGCGGCGTCCAGTCAGGATCGTTATATTTCATCCATGCCTGCGGCACGGTAATATCAAGCACGCCGGCATAGTTGCTTAATTTCGCCCCTGGCAGACGATGCAGCGAATAGCAGTTCTCGTAGATCTGAGTAGCCTGTAAACGCGCGTCCTCCTTGAGCGCAAGTTTGTCCAGCAACTCGCCGCTTATGCACGGCAATGAACGTTTTTCTCCAGGCGCTTCGACATAACGAATTTTCTCTTGCCCTACCGACTGGCCGTTAATACGGATATCCAGCAGGTAGTCTCCCGGTGTGACATAGTTGTCTGTCGCAAATCGCGACAGATCGATATGTGTGCGGTCCGCAGCGTCCAGGACATCGGTATTAAACTCAATACGTTCCTCTGCACTGGCCATTGCGGTATAGCAACTGGTCATGATCAGAAGAGCTATCATAGTCAGATTAGTTTTTAATTTTCCCGACATCATCCCCGCCCTGAACAAATCCATTAAAAACGTCCTGTATTCCACTGCGAATTTTTATTGTGTTAGTTACAATACGTAAGCAAACTGATAAGTGCTTATGTTTTCTCGTCTTAATGCGTTATGCACTAAATACGGAAATAAAATAGTTTTACGAACAGATTTTTATTATTCTAATTTTAAAAAGTGCGGGAAATATTCCCGCACTTTGTACGTTGTGCGAATTACTGGTAAGCAATCTCGAAATTAACCGTGGACTGGAAGGAACCCGCTGTTACAGTCGCGCTTGTACTTTCTGCTTTTACGTATGCCACGAACGGGATAGCGTTAGCGCCATCGACCAGCTGCACAGGAGTGGTTGCCGTACCCCATACCACGTCCTGACTGGCGCTGTCACGCAAACCAATGCCTGCACCAGACGCCGTTCCCGAGGTAAAGGCTGCCAGAGAGGCATCTGTTGGGTTGACGCTGGTTGGGGTATATGTCACTTCAGCCGTTTGCGCTACGGTAGTATCGCAGTGTTGCAGTTCGATATTCTGGTGTACGTTTCCGGCGTGTGCTCCGTTAGCCAGCGCAGAAACAGGAATCTGACCAAAATCGACGCTTACCGGGCTTGAACCTGGCGCCAGACCGCACGCGGTGTTCACCAACTCACCCTGGAATTCAATTTGGCCTGTCGTCGTGTCAGCGAATACAGACACCGATCCCAGAGCGGCGCTAAAAGCCACTGCCATAGCAATTTTATTCAGTTTCATAACAATATCCTGTTTGTACTAATATCCTGAGAAATAAGGAGGCAGCATACCGCGATCGATATATATCGCGACTGTAATTAACTCCTTGTTTGTCCGGGAAACGTTATGGCAATCTTTAAGGTCGCCATATTTTTAATTATCACCGTTTCTTCGAACTGATAGAAATGCTATCAAATCAAAATTTCAGTACAAAGCAATACATTTGATGTGGAATATATACGCATTGTTAATTCGCGGGGATGCGAAAGGCAGGAGTTATATGTCGCAAAGAGTAATGATTAATCCTAATTTCATGACGTTTTTATAAAGGAATAATTCTCCTGATCTGAAATCAATTAAGATAATTCGTAGAAGAAAATACGAATATATTTAATAACACAGGATATGCGGTAGGATGAGAAGCGGGATAGTGTATTGAATCTTCTGCCAATACGCTCAATAGTTAGCTTTTTCGAATCAGTTAATGTCTATGTTACTCATAAGTTGTTGAGAATAAGCCGAGAAATATGTCCGGTAACACAACCCAGGGAGGCGGGTCGTGACGCCGATGTAGTGTTGGTGTATTCTTTTGGCATTTTAAATGCACCTATGGCAAAGATTGATGTGGTTTGTCCCCGCTGTTCTGAGACGAAGAATGTAATTCGAAATGGCCACTCCAGCTCAGGAACGCAGCTTTATCGCTGTAAACACTGCCTGAAAACCTTTCAGCTCAGCTATCGCTACAACGGCGCTAAACCCGAAACTCATCAGACCATTGTTGATATGGCGATGAACGGCTCCGGATGCCGCGATACGGCAAGGGTGCTGAAGATAAGCCTCAATACCGTTCTCCGCCACCTAAAAAACTTGCACCACACCAGGTAGCACAACACGCAGAGCCGGGCGCAGAGGTCGTTATCTGCTGTGAAGCCGATGAACAGTGGTCATATGTACGCAGTAAAGGTAATCCGCGCTGGCTGTTTTATGCTTATGATCGCATCCGCAAGCGTGTTCTTGCCCATGTATTCGGTCCCCGTAATGCACTGACTTTACGGCGTCTTCTGGCTTTACTGAGCCAGTTTAACATCGCGTTCTACATGACTGACGCCTGGCCTGTGTACCGGACTTTACTGGCCTCAACCAGTCATGTTATCAGCAAAAAATACACCCAGCGAATAGAGCGGCATAATCTCAATTTGCGAATCCACCTTAAACGACTAGCCCGCAGGACCATCTGCTTCTCAAAGTCAGAAGAAATGCACGATAAGATCATCGGGTGGTATATGACAATCAATCATTACCACTAAGTCTGCGTCACGACCACCCAGGGAGGCGTACCTGTATCAGAAGAAGTTATGTTGCACGGTAGGGAGAGACTAAGATGATGGGGTTCAGGTAGGGGGGGGTGACATTGATTGATGGGTGGGTACCTTACGCGCGCTGAAGTTTGTACAACGCACAAACGCAAAAAGGCCATCCTTCCGGATGGCCTCTTCACTTATTTGATGCCTGGCAGTTCCCTACTCTCACATGGGGAGACCCCACACTACCATCGGCGCTACGGCGTTTCACTTCTGAGTTCGGCATGGGGTCAGGTGGGACCACCGCGCTAAAGCCGCCAGGCAAATTCTGTTAATCTGTATCAGGCTGAAAATTCTGTCTCTTCGCCAAAACATCTTCGGCGTTGTAAGGTTAAGCCTCACGGTTCATTAGTATCGGTTAGCTCAACGCATCGCTGCGCTTACACACCCGACCTATCAACGTCGTCGTCTTCAACGTTCCTTCAGGAGACTTAAAGTCTCAGGGAGAACTCATCTCGGGGCAAGTTTCGTGCTTAGATGCTTTCAGCACTTATCTCTTCCGCATTTAGCTACCGGGCAGTGCCATTGGCATGACAACCCGAACACCAGTGATGCGTCCACTCCGGTCCTCTCGTACTAGGAGCAGCCCCCCTCAATTCTCCAGCGCCCACGGCAGTTAGGGACCGAACTGTCTCACGACGTTCTAAACCCAGCTCGCGTACCACTTTAAATGGCGAACAGCCATACCCTTGGGACCTACTTCAGCCCCAGGATGTGATGAGCCGACATCGAGGTGCCAAACACCGCCGTCGATATGAACTCTTGGGCGGTATCAGCCTGTTATCCCCGGAGTACCTTTTATCCGTTGAGCGATGGACCTTCCATTCAGAACCACCGGATCACTATGACCTGCTTTCGCACCTGCTCGCGCCGTCACGCTCGCAGTCAAGCTGGCTTATGCCATTGCACTAACCTCCTGATGTCCGACCAGGATTAGCCAACCTTCGTGCTCCTCCGTTACTCTTTGGGAGGAGACCGCCCCAGTCAAACTACCCACCAGACACTGTCCGCAACCCGGATTACGGGTCTACGTTAGAACACCAGCCATTAAAGGGTGGTATTTCAAGGGCGGCTCCACGCAGACTGGCGTCCACGCTTCAAAGCCTCCCACCTATCCTACACATCAAGGACCAGTGTTCAGTGTCAAGCTATAGTAAAGGTTCACGGGGTCTTTCCGTCTTGCCGCGGGTACACTGCATCTTCACAGCGAGTTCAATTTCACTGAGTCTCGGGTGGAGACAGCCTGGCCATCATTACGCCATTCGTGCAGGTCGGAACTTACCCGACAAGGAATTTCGCTACCTTAGGACCGTTATAGTTACGGCCGCCGTTTACCGGGGCTTCGATCAAGAGCTTCGCGTTGCCGCTAACCCCATCAATTAACCTTCCGGCACCGGGCAGGCGTCACACCGTATACGTCCACTTTCGTGTTTGCACAGTGCTGTGTTTTTAATAAACAGTTGCAGCCAGCTGGTATCTTCGACTGATTTCAGCTCCACCCGCAGGGGCTTCACCTACATATCAGCGTGCCTTCTCCCGAAGTTACGGCACCATTTTGCCTAGTTCCTTCACCCGAGTTCTCTCAAGCGCCTTGGTATTCTCTACCTGACCACCTGTGTCGGTTTGGGGTACGATTTCGTGTTACCTGATGCTTAGAGGCTTTTCCTGGAAGCAGGGCATTTGTTACTTCAGCACCGTAGTGCCTCGTCATCACACCTCAGCGTTAAAAGGTACCGGATTTACCTGGAACCTCCGCCTACATGCTTAAACCGGGACAACCGTCGCCCGGCTAACATAGCCTTCTCCGTCCCCCCTTCGCAGTAACACCAAGTACAGGAATATTAACCTGTTTCCCATCGACTACGCCTTTCGGCCTCGCCTTAGGGGTCGACTCACCCTGCCCCGATTAACGTTGGACAGGAACCCTTGGTCTTCCGGCGAGCGGGCTTTTCACCCGCTTTATCGTTACTTATGTCAGCATTCGCACTTCTGATACCTCCAGCATGCCTCACAGGACACCTTCGACGGCTTACAGAACGCTCCCCTACCCAACAACGCATAAGCGTCGCTGCCGCAGCTTCGGTGCATGGTTTAGCCCCGTTACATCTTCCGCGCAGGCCGACTCGACCAGTGAGCTATTACGCTTTCTTTAAATGATGGCTGCTTCTAAGCCAACATCCTGGCTGTCTGTGCCTTCCCACATCGTTTCCCACTTAACCATGACTTTGGGACCTTAGCTGGCGGTCTGGGTTGTTTCCCTCTTCACGACGGACGTTAGCACCCGCCGTGTGTCTCCCGTGATAACATTCTTCGGTATTCGTAGTTTGCATCGGGTTGGTAAGCCGGGATGGCCCCCTAGCCGAAACAGTGCTCTACCCCCGAAGATGAGTTCACGAGGCGCTACCTAAATAGCTTTCGGGGAGAACCAGCTATCTCCCGGTTTGATTGGCCTTTCACCCCCAGCCACAGGTCATCCGCTAATTTTTCAACATTAGTCGGTTCGGTCCTCCAGTTAGTGTTACCCAACCTTCAACCTGCCCATGGCTAGATCACCGGGTTTCGGGTCTATACCCTGCAACTTAACGCCCAGTTAAGACTCGGTTTCCCTTCGGCTCCCCTATACGGTTAACCTTGCTACAGAATATAAGTCGCTGACCCATTATACAAAAGGTACGCAGTCACCCCATAAAGAGGCTCCCACTGCTTGTACGTACACGGTTTCAGGTTCTTTTTCACTCCCCTCGCCGGGGTTCTTTTCGCCTTTCCCTCACGGTACTGGTTCACTATCGGTCAGTCAGGAGTATTTAGCCTTGGAGGATGGTCCCCCCATATTCAGACAGGATACCACGTGTCCCGCCCTACTCTTCGAGTTCACAGCATGTGTGCTTTCGTGTACGGGACTATCACCCTGTACCGTCGGACTTTCCAGACCGTTCCACTAACACACAAGCTGATTCAGACTCCGGGCTGCTCCCCGTTCGCTCGCCGCTACTGGGGGAATCTCGGTTGATTTCTTTTCCTCGGGGTACTTAGATGTTTCAGTTCCCCCGGTTCGCCTCGTTAGCCTATGTATTCAGCTAACGATAGTGCAACGAATTGCACTGGGTTTCCCCATTCGGACATCGCCGGGTCAAGGGTTCATATCACCTCGCCGGCGCTTTTCGCAGATTAGCACGTCCTTCATCGCCTCTGACTGCCAGGGCATCCACCGTGTACGCTTAGTCGCTTAACCTCACAACCCGAAGATGTTTCACTTCTGATTGCGAAAATTTGAGAGACTCGAACACACATGAGCTGTGTGTCGTTTCAATTTTCAGCTTGATCCAGATTTTTAAAGAGCAAATATCTCAAACGTGACTCGTAAGTCAGTTTTGAGATATGACGGCAGGTGACTTTCACTCACGAACCAGCAAGTGGCGTCCCCTAGGGGATTCGAACCCCTGTTACCGCCGTGAAAGGGCGGTGTCCTGGGCCTCTAGACGAAGGGGACACTGAAGTCTCAATCGCAAGACGCCTTGCTATTTACTTTTCATCAGACAATTTGTGTGAGCACTGCAAAGGCAGGTTCTTTAAGGTAAGGAGGTGATCCAACCGCAGGTTCCCCTACGGTTACCTTGTTACGACTTCACCCCAGTCATGAATCACAAAGTGGTAAGCGCCCTCCCGAAGGTTAAGCTACCTACTTCTTTTGCAACCCACTCCCATGGTGTGACGGGCGGTGTGTACAAGGCCCGGGAACGTATTCACCGTAGCATTCTGATCTACGATTACTAGCGATTCCGACTTCATGGAGTCGAGTTGCAGACTCCAATCCGGACTACGACGCACTTTATGAGGTCCGCTTGCTCTCGCGAGGTCGCTTCTCTTTGTATGCGCCATTGTAGCACGTGTGTAGCCCTACTCGTAAGGGCCATGATGACTTGACGTCATCCCCACCTTCCTCCAGTTTATCACTGGCAGTCTCCTTTGAGTTCCCGGCCTAACCGCTGGCAACAAAGGATAAGGGTTGCGCTCGTTGCGGGACTTAACCCAACATTTCACAACACGAGCTGACGACAGCCATGCAGCACCTGTCTCAGAGTTCCCGAAGGCACCAAAGCATCTCTGCTAAGTTCTCTGGATGTCAAGAGTAGGTAAGGTTCTTCGCGTTGCATCGAATTAAACCACATGCTCCACCGCTTGTGCGGGCCCCCGTCAATTCATTTGAGTTTTAACCTTGCGGCCGTACTCCCCAGGCGGTCGACTTAACGCGTTAGCTCCGGAAGCCACGCCTCAAGGGCACAACCTCCAAGTCGACATCGTTTACGGCGTGGACTACCAGGGTATCTAATCCTGTTTGCTCCCCACGCTTTCGCACCTGAGCGTCAGTCTTTGTCCAGGGGGCCGCCTTCGCCACCGGTATTCCTCCAGATCTCTACGCATTTCACCGCTACACCTGGAATTCTACCCCCCTCTACAAGACTCTAGCCTGCCAGTTTCGAATGCAGTTCCCAGGTTGAGCCCGGGGATTTCACATCCGACTTGACAGACCGCCTGCGTGCGCTTTACGCCCAGTAATTCCGATTAACGCTTGCACCCTCCGTATTACCGCGGCTGCTGGCACGGAGTTAGCCGGTGCTTCTTCTGCGGGTAACGTCAATCGGCAAGGTTATTAACCTTGCCGCCTTCCTCCCCGCTGAAAGTGCTTTACAACCCGAAGGCCTTCTTCACACACGCGGCATGGCTGCATCAGGCTTGCGCCCATTGTGCAATATTCCCCACTGCTGCCTCCCGTAGGAGTCTGGACCGTGTCTCAGTTCCAGTGTGGCTGGTCATCCTCTCAGACCAGCTAGGGATCGTCGCCTAGGTGAGCCGTTACCCCACCTACTAGCTAATCCCATCTGGGCACATCCGATGGCAAGAGGCCCGAAGGTCCCCCTCTTTGGTCTTGCGACGTTATGCGGTATTAGCTACCGTTTCCAGTAGTTATCCCCCTCCATCAGGCAGTTTCCCAGACATTACTCACCCGTCCGCCACTCGTCAGCGAAGCAGCAAGCTGCTTCCTGTTACCGTTCGACTTGCATGTGTTAGGCCTGCCGCCAGCGTTCAATCTGAGCCATGATCAAACTCTTCAATTTAAGTTTGATGCTCGTGAATTAAACTTCGTAATGAATTACGCATGTTCACTCAGAGACTTGGTATTCATTTATTGTCCGAAGACATTAAGAATCCATGTCACTTTGAGTGCCCACACAGATTGTCTGATAAATTGTTAAAGAGCAGTGCAACGCGGCTTTCGCTCACCGTTGCGAGGTGGCGTATATTACGCTTTCCTCTTTCAGAGTCAACCCGTTATTTCAGGATTTTTTCTCTTCAGCCGACCGGGCTGTTTGTGAAGTGATTCACATCCGCCGTGTCGATGGAGGCGCATTATAGGGAGTTCCCGAGCGACCGCAACAGAAAAGTTGCAAAAAAATGACTGACTGCTGTATTCCCCAGCAAAACCCCGCCTTATACCCTTTTACGCACAGAGTTATCCACAATTCATCGACGATCCCTGTGCAATCCAACGAATTGAAAGCGAAGATCCACTATACTAGCGGCAAATAATTCCCTCGCAGGTCAACCTTATGACGACACAACGTCTTCATCGTGACTGGCGCATCCCTGCAGCCGGACTCACCGTGCTGGTATTACTAATTGCAGGTTTTGCCCTTCACGCGCACTGGAATGCTTTTCTTCAGTGGTGCCTGGCTGCCCAGATCGCCCTGCACCGTTATCTGGTGATGTATCTGTTGCAGCTTAATAACCACCAGTACAGCGGTGGGCTATGGCTGGTAACCGGCGCTTTCTTTTATGGCGTACTCCATGCCATTGGGCCAGGGCACGGCAAATTTATCGTCGCCACGTATCTCACCACCAATAAAGAGAGCCAGCTCGCGGCGCGCGTCGTACCGTTTATCGGTAGCCTGATGCAGGGCGTCAGCGCCATCCTCTTTGTCTTTATCCTGGCGGTGGGCTTAAACCTCGCATCCGGGGATATCAGCACCAGCCGATGGTACGTCGAGAAAATCAGCGCCGTACTGATTGCCGCCTTCGGGGCGTTTATCATTTATCAGGCCTTCAAAAGCCTGCGCCCGCGCAAAATGGCGATTAACACGCTCACGCCGCTTCACCAGCACGATGAGCATTGCGGCTGCGGCCATCACGGCGTGGGGGTAGATCTCGCAAAAAGCGACTGGAAAACCCGTCTGGGAGTAGTGCTGGCAATTGGCGCGCGCCCGTGCAGTGGCGCAATCATGATTCTGATGTTTTCGAATGCGCTTGGCATCATCAGCTGGGGCATTGCTGCGGTAATGACGATGTCGCTGGGCACGGCGCTGTCGATTATGGGCCTGTCGCTGGCGGTACGTTACGCCCGTGAACGCACAGTGGCCTGGTTTGGCGGCGGGTCTTCCCTGAGCGGGATGGTTCCGCTGGTCAAAATTGCCGGCGGGATTGTTCTTATCCTCTTCGCGACCGTTCTGTTCCTGACGGTGATCCCCGTCAGCGCCGGCGGCGACTACATTGCCGCAGGATGCTAATAAAAGAAAACCCGCCAGCGGCGGGTTTTTTTATTACTCGTTGATTCGCGGATGCTGGTCAACAAGGCGAGAGCGTTTTTTCTGAAGCTCTTCAATCTCTGCATCAATATCTTCAATCTTCTGCTCTACATTATCGTAGTGCTCACGCAGGATCTCTTTCGCTTCCTGAATATCGGACGCCGCGGGCGTTGCCCCTTTCAGCGGACGGTTCGCCGTCTCCTTCATGGTAATACCGGTAATCAGGCCGACCACCGCAATGACCATCAGGTAATAGGCAGGCATCATCAGGTTCTGCGTGCTCTCCACCAGTGAAGCGGCAAGCGTCGGCGTCAGGCCCGCAATCAGAACGGAGATGTTGAAGGCTGCCGCCAGCGCACTGTAGCGAATATGCGTCGGGAACATTGCCGGTAACGTAGAAGCCATCACCCCGATAAAGCAGTTCAGGATCACCGCCAGCATCAGCAGACCGGCGAAAATCAGCCCCAGCACATTACTGTTAATCAGGATAAACGCCGGAATAGCCAGCGCGAACAGCGCGACGCTGCCGAGAATGATGAATGGTTTACGGCCAAAGCGGTCGCTCAGCAGACCCATAATCGGCTGCACAAACAGCATACCCACCATGATGGCGATAATAATCAGCACACCGTGGTCTTCCGAGTAGTGCAGGTTATGCGACAGGTAGCTCGGCATGTAGGTCAGCAGCATGTAATAGGTGACGTTGGTGGAGATCACCAGGCCAATACAGGTCAGCAGGCTGCGCCAGTGTTTGGTTGCAATCTCCTTGAACGACACTTTCGGGCCATCCTGCAACCCTTCGCGGTCGCCCTGCTCCAGTTTTTCTACGTGCTGCTGGAATGCAGGCGTCTCTTCCAGCGCGTGGCGCAGGTAAAGACCGATGATGCCCAGCGGCAGCGCCAGGAAGAACGGGATACGCCAGCCCCAGCTGAGGAAGTTCTCTTCCCCGACCACGGTTGAGATCAGCACCACGACCCCCGCGCCCATGACGAACCCGGCAATCGAGCCAAAGTCCAGCCAGCTGCCCATAAAGCCGCGTTTACGGTCCGGAGAATACTCGGCGACAAAAATCGACGCGCCGGTATATTCGCCGCCAACGGAGAAGCCCTGTGCCATCTTACAGATCAACAGCAGAATCGGCGCCCATATGCCAATGGTGGCGTAGGAGGGAATAAGGCCGATACAGAATGTACTTATCGACATAATGACGATGGTAATAGCCAGGATCTTCTGGCGACCATATTTATCACCCAGCATGCCGAAGAAAAGGCCACCGAGAGGGCGAATAAGGAAGGGAACAGAGAACGTACCCAGCGCGGCAATCATCTGCAGGCTGGGATCGGCACCAGGGAAGAACACTTTACCAAGCGCGTAGGCAACAAAGCCGTAGACGCCAAAATCGAACCACTCCATCGCATTACCGAGCGAGGCCGCCGTAATCGCTTTGCGCAGCTTAGCGTCATCAATAATGGTGACATCGCGCAGCGTGATGGGTTTAACCTTTTTCCTTCTAAGCATAGCTTTCCTCGTAGACTCAGCCCCGTCCGTTTCACAGCGTATTTAGCACTCTGTGAACCAGGGATCCGCTCCATGCGAATCTCCTTATTCAAGCGTAGCAGGTTTACTTACATTGACGTTTTACGTCGATACAACCGAACCTGTTGACGCCTGTCTGGGCAGTTAATGACCTTTTTACCCTACCAGCGTTTATATATGTGATCAACTTCACATATATTTTCCGCCTTCGTAAAGTGGCTTCAGCTTTTGTCAATTCCCGAGAATTAAGGTCATTCGCAATCTCCTTCCCGAAGAGATCTTCACGGGCGTTATTATTCCTTTCAAAACCAAAAGCAATCACATTTCTTCACATCGAATTTACACAAAATTTAATAATTAACAGCGGGAAACGCGGTTTACATTGAATATGTGACGAAGATAACTAAAACACTGTTTTATTTTCATTGAATCACAATTCCAAAGATCGCATCATAAATCCGAACACGATTTCTCAACGGCTTTCAAGCGAAGTCTGCATAAAAGCCAGTATTTCGCTTTACAGCATAAGTGACCAATTAACTGGCCTATCCATAAGCCAATTAGTTGAATTTATTGAGCTATTTTTTTAAAGCTTTCCGCCAGCCAAGCGGGCGAGATGTGAGGGTTAATGATGAAGATTAAAGCAACAATAGAACGCATCCCTGGTGGGATGATGCTGGTCCCGCTGGTACTTGGTGCGATATTAAATACGCTGGCTCCGAACACCGGCGCTTATTTTGGTGGTTTTACAAAAGGAATGATTACCGGAACGGTACCGATTCTGGCCGTCTGGTTCTTTTGCATCGGCGCGTCTATTAACTTACGTGCAACAGGTACGGTATTACGTAAATCGGGGACGCTGGTTATTACTAAAATAGCGGTCGCCTGGGTTGTTGCCATGGTCTGCGCGATGTTCATTCCGGAGAATGGGATCCAGACCGGATTCTTCGCCGGGTTATCCGTTCTGGCGATTGTCTCAGCGATGGATATGACCAACGGTGGCCTGTATGCCAGCCTGATGAATCAATACGGCACCAAAGAAGAGTCGGGCGCGTTCGTGCTGATGTCCCTGGAGTCGGGTCCGTTGATGACCATGCTGATCCTGGGCTCTGCGGGCCTCGCCTCCTTTGAACCTCACCACTTTGTCGGCGCAATTCTGCCATTCCTGATCGGCTTCGCGCTGGGTAACCTCGATCACGATCTGCGCGATTTCTTCAGCAAAGCTACGCCGGTGCTGATCCCATTCTTCGGTTTCGCGCTGGGCAATACCATCAACCTGAACGTGATCCTGGAAACCGGCCTGCTGGGCATTGTGCTGGGCGTGGCAGTTATCATCATCACGGGTATTCCGCTGATTATTGCAGACCGCGTAATCGGGGGAGGCAACGGAACGGCAGGCGTGGCCGCCTCGTCAGCAGCGGGCGCAGCGGTAGCCAACCCGGTGATTATTGCCCAGATTAACCCGGCCTTCGAACCGGTTGCGGCCTCCGCCACAGCTCTGGTTGCCGCCAGCGTGATTGTGACCGCAATTCTGGTGCCTATCATCACGGCGCTGTACGCCAGACGCTTTGGACAGGTCCCGCAGACTCAGGCTGAGCCAAAAGCGGTAGAAATGCACCACTGATCCTGTCGCCCCCTCTTCACAGCGAGGGGGCATCTCACGCGCCAAAAATCTCCTCCACCATGCCATCTACCAGCCGTTTTGCCGAACAGAGCCTCGGCATACCCAACGCGACCGTCTGCCAGCTCTGCGTCACCGACCAGCACAGCGGGTGGTTATCCGCCTGACACCAGTCCCCCAGCCAGCCCAGCATATCTTTATAATCCGTCAGATCGGGAGAAGCGGGCGTCGTCAGCCATTGATGATAAAAATGGCGGGTGGTGGGAGAGGCATTGATCCCCTGCGCCAGATAGTTAGCCGCCATGCTGCGCAGGTTATCCTTAAGCATTGCCGCCACATCGTGATTTGCCAGGCGGCAGGCATCGCCAAAGGCGCCCCAGCGCAGCTCCTCCAGGACAATATAGCAGCGGCCAGCCAGCGACCAGCCATCATACTGCCCGGCCCGCCAGCGGGTAAAGATTTGCTCGCTGTGCTCCCCCGCCTGAACCATCAGGCCGCGCTGGGCAAGCGCTTTCTCTTTATAGGCGGCACGCTGGCTGAAATGAGCGGAGAGCGCCTCGTACTGCTGTAACACTCCGGGAGACTGAGGAAGGCGTGGATTAGCCTGCTGGTGCAGGGCTACCAGCCTGTCGGTCATACGGGTCAGCGCCAGGTGCCCGGGATCGAGCATACCGGCCAGCTTCTCCGCCAGCCCCATCCGTAATGCTGCATTTTCGTTGAGCATTCCCGCCATGGCCCACGCCCGCAGCCGGGCGTGCATAATGATTTCCTGCGTCAAACGCTCACGAAACTGCAGCTGCTGTGGCCCGGAGAGGGAATGACGCGCAGCATCCACCCCCTGCACCAGATCGACCATAAATTTGGGATGAATACACTCCAGCGTCCGCCCGGGACCGTCCAGTAGCCGTGTTGTCATGGTTGCTCTGCCGCGAATAAGGTTTGAATGTCATCGCGTAACAGTCGGGTATCTTCCTGAATCCACGCCGCTGTGGTCATACTTTGCTTCAGCTGCTGGCTAAGCGCCCGGGTTGAACGCTCATTTTGCTGCCGCACGGCAAGGCTATCACGCAAGCTTTCCTGTAAACCGGTCAGGCATAACGAAAATTCCGCAAAGAACGTTGCCATACCCGCCGTAACAGAAACATCGACCTGCGCAGCCAAAGCTTTACGGATTTGATCGCAAAACCGATCGGTATGCTGCGTAAAGTTGTCACGAAGCTGAGCGATGTTGATGACGTATCGTGTGCGGGTCACCACATATTCCTCCCAGCCCCAGGACGGATTATTGAGCCAGCGCGAGACGGTCTCCCGCATGCTGCCCGTCCCTGAAGGCCGATCGGCTGGAGGGGTGTCCCGCACAATGGCATCATTAAACAGCCCGCGCGTATTGAAATTAAGCTGGTTCGCCTGAAACGCCGGAAAGCTGATCCGCGCCCGAAAACCGGCATGGCTGAGCTGTTCTTTAATTCGCGTCTCGATGGGGCGTATGGCCTCGTTCAGCGAGCGGGCCAGCGTGGACTCCAGCTGATCGAAGCGTAGCGCCAGCTCCCGGCTAATCCTGCTCTGCGCATCCAGCACAAGCGGTTCGCATGACGATCTGATCTTATTCAGCAAAATCTGCGCCTGCCCTTCATCTTCAAGCACCAGCTGCTGGATCCCGTCCGCGTCGTCAGCATGCGTGCAGGCTGACTCACGTCCTGCTAAATCAAGAAGATAAGGACGGCTAAAAATGTCGCCTAGCGCCTGTCGAAGCGCTTCTTTCTGGCGAAGCAGGAACGCATCCGCTGCGTTGAGGGCTTCTTCGACTTCATGCTGCACCTCATCGCTTACCGCGCTCTGCCGCTGCCTGAGCATCGCCATATCCTCTTCCAGACGGGCAATATTCAGCTCCAGTTCGTCAAAGGCGACGGTCAGCCCCTGATGGCGAAAGTCCAGGTACTCTCGGGCGTTTTGTGCGTAATTAAGCAGCTTATGCGAAGCCGAACGCAGCGCGAACAGCGAGGCATTGGCGTAAGCCGCGTAAATCAGCCTGCGGATCGGTTGCTCAAACAGCGAATCTTCCCACAGCAGATCTGCCGCGTGGCGAATATGATCGATATCGTCCAGATCCGCCGTTCGCCAGCGTCGGCCCAGCGCGGCCTCGGCAAAATCCTGTACCCAGCGCTGATCCTGATGATCGGGTAGCCGCCCGTGGGCGTTTATCTCATAGCGGGCGCGGTTCGCCAGATAGGCCCACATGGATGAAACGGGGTAAATCTGCCCGGGCGAAATATTCCCCTTCATCAGCGTGCCGGAGATCATCGCCCGCACCTGCTCAGCATCATCGCTGTTACGATCTTTCTGATCGAACTTATTGACCAGGGCATAAAGCGGCACGGATTTTCCCGCCGCCGAAACCGCCTGACGAACCTCTGCGTCCGAAATGGATTTGAGCTGGGTATAGTCCATTACCGCCAGCACGGCGGAGGCGCGCGCCAGCTGCTCGCTGAGCATTTTTTGCAGATGCGGCTGACCGGCCTCGTTCGGCCCCGGCGTGTCGAGCAGCGTCAGCTGGCCAAGGTGCGCATCCAGTCCGGCGAGGTGCACAAACTCCACCTCAATCACCGGAATATTTTCAATCGCCGCATACTCGGAAAACGGAAACTCCACGCCCAGCGCCTGGGAAAGGCGCACCAGATCGTTCAGGCTTTTCAGGCAGTGAAAGATAGGCTCTGCGCCCAGATGATGTTTTTCAAACGCCTCGCCTTTTTCGATGCGCGCCAGCAGCGTGTTCATGTCCTTGTCTATTTCCAGACGCCGCGCCAGCTTGCCGCGATCTTTATCGGACAATTTTTTCTGCAGCTGAGAAATCAGGATATCAATGGGCGAAACGTGTAAAAAATGGAGAACCGGCTCCTTCTGGCCCGGCGTATGGCGGATTAGCGTGGGAAGCGCCGTCATCGGACGATTGCGATTGGGCAGCACCTCGGTGCCCACAATGGCATTGATGGTGGTCGATTTCCCCGCTTTCATGGTGCCAACAATCGCCAGCACCATTTCGAGGCGGGTTATTTTGCGTAATTCATTATTCAGCATCGCCTGCTGCGCATCGACGCCACGCGCGCTGAAATGTAATGGCAAAACGTTGTTATTAATGCCGCTCATCGCAGCGGCTGTACTATCCAGCTTAGCTATCGGTATTGATTTTAATGAAGCAAGATTGTTCAGCGCGAGCTGCAACAAACGTTCGGCTTCCTGGCTTAATTCAAATATGGTCTGTGTGTGCATGATAAAAGCCTTTCCTTAACGCAAATTTATTACTTTTATTAAGCCACTTTTTTTAATTATGCTTTTCAGGCTTATATGACCATGTATGGAAAACATGTTCATTTAATACAACGTACTGAAGGCAATGGAAATTTAATTCCCATTGTTGTAACGCGTGTAAAGCATCCCCTGGCCAGAAAGCCAAAAGCGTATAGACAGAGCTCATTTTCAGAAAACTTCAGGATATATCACCGTTATTCCCCCCCCTAAAAAAGAGAGGTATTCCCCGTCACCAAAAGATGTATAGGTTAAGAGAAGATGGATAAATAACGGCTTGTGGCTTCACCTTATCCGAAATGACACAGCGTAGCAATTTGCTGTAATAAAATATTCGATATCGTTAGCATCATTACCATCGCTGCCGTTAGGGGCTTAAGCGTCCCTTAAATGACTGACGATACCTCTCACCCGGCAGCATTGATACGCTATTTTTATAAGATAATATCACCGACAAAAGTGGGGATTTGCGCTATACTCGCTGCCTTTTTCGGCATCCTGCCGTCATTTGCTGGCATTTTCCAGCGTGTTAACACTTTTGAGGATACCAACATGCAACTTCCACACTGCCCGAAATGCAATTCTGAATACACCTATGAAGACAATGGCATGTTCATTTGCCCGGAATGCGCCCATGAATGGAATGATGCGGAGCCTACACCGGACAGCGATACGCTGATTGTGAAAGACGCAAACGGCAACCTGCTGGCAGACGGCGACAGCGTTACCGTAGTAAAAGATCTGAAGGTTAAAGGCAGTTCTTCCATGCTGAAGATTGGTACCAAGGTGAAAAACATCCGTCTGGTGGAAGGCGATCATAATATCGACTGCAAAATTGACGGCTTTGGACCAATGAAGCTGAAATCTGAATTTGTGAAAAAGAACTGATTTACCCGCCCGGTCGCGCTTCGCTCACCGGGCTGACGGGTACTACACTTAACGGGCTTCTCTTACCTGAGGTAATGATTATGCCCTTAAGTCCCTACGTCTCCTTCGCCGGCAACTGTGCAGAAGCCACCGCCTTCTACGAGCAGGCCGTCGGCGCAGAGCTTCTCTATAAAATCACCTTCGGTGAAATGCCAAAAGACGAAAACAGCGATGAAGGCTGCCCGTCGGGCATGAACTTCCCGGACTCCGCCATCGCCCACTCTAACGTTCGCATTGCCGGCAGCGATATCATGATGAGCGACGGGCTGCCGCCGGGCAGCAGCGCGCAGTATGTCGGATTCACGCTGGTGCTCGACACCCAGGACGTGTCGGAAGGCAAGCGCTGGTTCGACAACCTCGCCGATGGCGGCACTATCGAAATGGCCTGGCAGGAAACCTTCTGGGCACACGGATTCGGCACAGTGACCGACAAATACGGCGTACCGTGGATGATTAACGTCGTTAAGCAACAGCAACCGTCCCAGGCCGGATAAGCGCTGCGCATCCGGCAACCGCGCCCGGTGACGCCTGGCTCACCGGGCCTGGCGTGGCTGTCATCAAACTCATCTCAACTCTTCAAATTCCCGCAACCAACACTTAACCCAAATGTCACATTGATGCGCCAGCATGAGGCCACATTTATCGTGAGGCCCAGCACATGCAAACCGTCATCCGCGTCGAGAAACTGAGCAAAACCTTCAATCACAACAGGGCGCTGCATGCCGTTGATCTGACCGTCCAGCAGGGCGAAATGGTAGCGCTGCTGGGGCCGTCTGGTTCAGGTAAATCCACCCTTCTGCGCCACTTAAGCGGCCTCATCACCGGTGATAAAACGCCGGAAAGCCACGTTGAGCTGCTGGGTAACACCGTACAGCGTGCGGGCCGTCTGGCGAGCGATATCCGTAAAAGCCGCGCCCGCACGGGCTGCATCTTCCAGCAGTTCAACCTGGTAAACCGCCTGACGGTGCTGGAGAACGTGCTGATTGGCGCGCTCGGCAGCACCCCGTTCTGGCGCACCTGCCTGCGCTGGTTCTCCCCGTCCCAGAAGCAAGACGCCTTACGGGCGCTGACCCGCGTCGGCATGGCCCATTTCGCCCACCAGCGTGTTTCTACCCTGTCCGGTGGGCAACAGCAGCGCGTGGCCATTGCCCGCGCCCTGATGCAGAAAGCGAAAATCATTCTGGCCGATGAGCCTATCGCCTCGCTGGATCCGGAATCGGCCCGCATCGTGATGGAGACCCTGAGCGACATCAACAAGCACGACGGCATCACCGTGGTGGTAACGCTGCATCAGGTGGATTACGCCCTGCGCTACTGCGAGCGGATCGTTGCCCTGCGTCAGGGGCATGTCTTCTTCGATGGCGCCAGCCACCAGTTTGATAACGAACGTTTTGATCGTCTCTACCGCAGCGTAAACCGCGTCGAAGAGCGCGCGCAGGCTGCTTAACGTCCGCATAACGAGGAATGGAAATGAACTACAAAGCCGTTGCCGCGCTGGCCTTTACCAGCATGTTCAGCATCAGCACCCTGCTAAGCCCGGCGTACGCCGAGGAACAGGAAAAAGCGCTGAACTTCGGCATCATTTCGACGGAATCACAGCAAAACCTGAAGCCGCAGTGGGAACCGTTCCTGAAGGATATGGAAACCAAACTGGGGATCAAAGTGAACGCCTTCTTCGCCCCGGACTACGCGGGCATTATCCAGGGGATGCGCTTCAATAAAGTGGATATCGCCTGGTACGGCAACCTCTCCGCCATGGAAGCGGTGGACCGCGCCAACGGTCAGGTTTTTGCCCAGACCGTTGCGGCAGATGGCTCCCCGGGCTACTGGAGCGTGCTGATCGTTAACAAAGACAGCCCGAATCAACAACCTCAGCGACATGATCGCCAAACGCAAAGCGCTGACGTTTGGTAACGGCGACCCGAACTCGACGTCTGGCTTCCTCGTGCCGGGCTACTACGTCTTCGCGAAAAACAACATCTCCGCCAGCGATTTCAAACGCACGGTGAACGCCGGGCACGAAACCAACGCGCTGGCCGTGGCGAACGGGCAGGTGGACGTCGCCACCAACAACACCGAAAACCTCGACAAGCTGAAGACCTCCGCGCCGGACAAGCTGAAGGCGCTAAAGGTCATCTGGAAATCACCGCTGATCCCCGGCGACCCGATCGTGTGGCGCAAAAATCTCTCCGAAGGCACCAAGGACAAGGTCTACGACTTCTTCATGAACTACGGCAAAACGCCGGAAGAGAAAGGGGTTCTTGAGCGTCTGGGCTGGGCACCGTTCCGTGCCTCAAGCGATCTGCAGCTGGTCCCGATTCGCCAGCTGGCGCTGTTTAAACAGATGCAGGGCGTGAAGGATAACGCGGGTCTGAAGGAAGAGGAGAAGACCAGCAAAGTGTCGGAAATTAAGGCGCAGCTGGAAGATCTCGACCGTCTGACCGCCGCGCTGAGCGCCATGACCAGCGTGAATAAAGCGGTGCAGTAATGCTTTTCTCCCCCTCACCCTAACCCTCTCCCCATAGGGGAGAGGGGACTGCCCGGTGCGGTCTTTTCCCCCTCGCCCCTTTGGGGAGAGGGTCGGGGTGAGGGGACATAAACCAACGGAGTTATCATGCAAACCATCACTCTCCCACCGCCAAAACGCAGCTGGTTCTCGCTCATAAGCTGGGCCATTCTGCTGGCGGTGCTCGTTATCTCCTGGAAGGGCGCGGAGATGGATCCGCTGCTGCTCTTCAAGGATTCCGGCAACATGGCCACCTTCGCCGCCGACTTCTTCCCGCCGGACTTCAGCCAGTGGCAGGACTACCTCGGTGAAATGGCGATCACGCTGCAAATCGCCGTCTGGGGCACCGCCCTCGCCGTGATCCTCTCCATTCCGTTTGGCCTGATGAGCGCCGAAAACATCGTGCCGTGGTGGGTATACCAGCCCATGCGCCGCCTGATGGACGCCTGCCGCGCCATCAATGAAATGGTCTTTGCGATGCTGTTCGTGGTGGCCGTCGGCCTCGGTCCGTTCGCGGGCGTGATGGCGCTGTTCATCCACACCACCGGGCGTGCTTTCCAAGCTGCTCTCGGAAGCGGTCGAAGCCATCGAGCCTGGCCCGGTGGAAGGCATCCGCGCGACCGGAATCGAACAAAATCGAAGAGATCCTCTACGGCGTGCTGCCGCAGGTCATGCCGCTGCTCATCTCATACTCTCTGTACCGCTTTGAGTCCAACGTCCGCTCCGCCACCGTTGTCGGCATGGTCGGCGCAGGCGGGATTGGCGTCACCCTGTGGGAAGCGATTCGCGGTTTCCCAGTTCCAGCAAACCTGTGCGCTGATGGTGCTTATCATCGTCACCGTCAGCCTGCTGGATTTCCTTTCTCAACGTTTGCGTAAGCACTTCATCTGAGAAGCGAGGCTTTGTTTTATATGCACTTATCCAGACATCCGACCAGTTACCCCACCCGCTGGCAAGAGATTGCGGCAAAGCTCGAAGTGGAGCTGCGCACGCACTACCGCTGCGGTGACTACCTGCCCGCCGAGCAGCAGCTTGCCGACCGCTACGAGGTCAATCGTCATACCCTGCGCCGCGCCCATCGACCAGCTGGTGGAGCGCGGCTGGGTGCAGCGTCGCCAGGGCGTGGGCGTGCTGGTGCTGATGCGCCCCGTTCGACTATCCGCTCAATGCGCAGGCGCGCTTTAGCCAGAACCTGCTGGACCAGGGCAGCCATCCCACCAGCGAAAAGCTGCTCTCGGTACTGCGCCCGGCCTCCAGCCACGTGGCCGACGCGCTGGGGATCCAGGAGGGCGACAACGTCGTTCATCTGCGCACATTGCGCCGGGTAAACGGCGTGGCGGTGTGCCAGATCGACCACTACATTCGCGGATCTTACCCTCTGGCCGGTGCTGCAACATTTTGCCAGCGGTTCCCTGCACGTCTTCCTTCAGGACGCCACCGGCATTGCCCTCAAACGCACCCAGACGCGCATCAGCGCCCGCCGCGCGCAGGCGAAAGAGAGCAAGGTGCTGGAAATTCCCAACATGGCCCCGCTGCTCTGCGTGCGCACCCTCAACCACCGTGACGGCGAAATCAACGCAACGGAATACTCCGTCAGCCTGACCCGCGCCGACATGATTGAATTTACCATGGAGCACTGAATGCACTTCGACACCCGCCACCCGTCAGCGCTGGATGCGCGTGCTGGCCCACAGCCAGCCTGCCGCGCTGCACAGCCGCATGAAAGCGCTCGGCCTGACGCCGGACTACGACACCATTCGCGCGCCGGAAATTGGCCTGGTACAAATTCAGGCGCGCATGGGCGGCACCGGCGAGCGCTTCTTCGCCGGTGACGCCACCCTTACCCGCGCGGCAATCCGCCTGCACAGCGGCACGCTGGGTTACAGCTATGTGCTCGGCCGCGATAAACCGCACGCCGAGCGCTGCGCGGTAATCGACGCGCTTTTACA